>QRDG01001876.1:101078-266378 GCA_012064385.1 Puccinellia tenuiflora | reverse complement strand
CCGCATAATAACGATCCTAAAGGACGCCCACCAGGCATAACGTGCACGTCGCAACACACACGTTATGCGGGTGGAATTGTGATAACATTACAACAGTTCTCGATGGAACCCACAAAAGAACATATATACAACAACGACTCACAGAGTCAAGAACCAAGATACAATACAAAGATCCAAATAACAACGGAAGCGGGTAGCGTCCGGCTACGGACAAGAAACAAATTGGACTAAGAGTCCTGAAGATAAACGAAGACACCATATCCCTGCCCAGGCCAAGCCGGAGGGATTCCCAAGCTAACGTCGTCAGACTTCAAACCTGTTGGCTGCATGTGGAATAGCAGACCCGAAGGGGTCAGTACTATAAACAGTACTGGCAAGTAATACTCACAAGATATCAAAGCTGGAATTCCGGTGGAAGAGGGTTAGCGATTGAGGCAGCAGCAAGCAACACTATCAACTAATAGAGACACGCTACAACTTCCGTCTAACAGAGACAAGGTAAGAGAGCGCATAAGGAACCAACTATTCTATCACCAAAACAATACCCAGCCGATTGTTACTCCACGATCAACCCACGAGGAGCAACCCAAAGGCACGCACACGGTTGATCAAGTTTTAATCAGATTATTATTCATGTAATCTATCTTACTAGTCAAGTAATAGTCATCATAAGATGCAAGTTGTCTATGATCTTTTTAGCCAGCGCATTTCACCAAGTCGTCCATAACCGCGGACACGGCTTTTCGAAAAGATTTAACCCTGCAGGGATGCACCAATGAACCCACACGCATCGAAACACTCGCTTAGAGGTGTACCGGTGGAGGTTTCGACGCAATACTTCCCTTCAATACAAACAAGTCCAGGGGGCCACCTAGCTAGGTCTGATCCACCTTGAGAGTCCGGCCGAAGCTTCGCGGTGGGCCTAACCGTTGCGTGGACGGCTTCGGGAGGGAACACTCATACGATTGCCCCTCCTTCCACACTCGATAAACGAACGTACCGCAAGATCTACGAAACACCCGAACTACTTGTGGCATCCTGGACAAGTTTGAGGATCCGGTAATAGATTGCGGGGAGGCCCATAGAACTCCCACATGTGGTTAGTGCGCTCAGTCTTGGATCAGCGGAAAAGAACTCGGGTCCTAGGCGACACTAGCAGAACAAAACGCCACGATTGGCCTTCTGCCGGTGCCTTATCTTTAATTAAGTTATTCCCATCGCAACGGAAAGTAAAGATTACCATTTAAGTTGAGCCTAGCTGTCATGTTAACAAGACTAGACAAAAAGATAACAGGACTGAGGCAAAGCACCTAAGCATGCACTACGACTCGCAAGGCCAACAAGGTAAACAAACAACAGGTTAATAGGATGTGGGGGTGTGGCTATATCATGGCTGCAAGGTAAACATGCATATAGGATCGGACACAAGCATCGATATATATATGGCTAGCAAGGAACAAAAGATAGGACGAGTGAGAGACAGAAAACAAGCAAAGATATCAAGGGAGTATCACTTGCCTGCAATCCGGTAGAGGTAGCAGGATCTGTCGTTGCTCACATCAACTCAACGGCCTATCCCGAAAAAGCAACGAACACTGGGCAACGGAAAAAGATGCATTTTACTACTATGGCAAAAGAACCGGCATGTTGATGATATGATGCATGACAAATTAAAGGTTGTCCAATTTTATTCCCTAACACATGGCAAAACATTTTAAATGGGATCGGTGCACAATATAGATGCATCGGACAAATCCCATAATTAAGTTGGATTAATTCGACTAAATGGATAAAGGTTCGATGTTTAATTAAGGATGCATGATTTTATAAGATACGAATATATATGGCATATAGAGGTTTAGGGTTGGGGTCACACATTGGATTCGGGGAAACTTCGGATTCGGAGAGGAAGTAGTCGACGTGGTCGAAGTAGTCGAAGTAGTCATTCGTCCGGAGTCGAAGTAGTCGAGGTAGTCGACGTCGTGGAAGTAGTCGTACTCGGGTCGTCGTCGTGGCAGACCTTGGCGTTCCGGGCTTCGGGGTCGTCGGGGTTCCACGGCATCGGGGGTCGGCTTCACGGACGCGCACGAAGGCGGACGTCACACAACTCGAATCGGAGAACTTGGCGCATGTCGTCGTTGTTCACACGTCGGGGAAGATCTCGTCGTATCCTCGGTGGTCGTCGTACTCGGTCTTCGGCTTCACGACGGGGAAACGGGGAACTTGGGAACACGTCGGGGAACGGTTTTCACGACGGAGACGGGATCGGGAACGGGAATGTGCCATCGGGGAAACGGGAAAGGTCGGGAACGGGCACCGGGTTCACGACGGGGAAACGAAGACGTCGGGGAACTTCGGGGAACCGCACCGGGAACGGGATCGGGAACCGGGGAACGACTTCACGGTGCATCGGGGAACCACGGCGGGAACAACCGGTTTCACGGCACGGAGGCATCACGGAGACGGGAACGAACACGACGGGTAAACGGGAAACATCGGAAACACGGGATCGGGCAGCAGCACACACGGAGACGGAAACGGGACGAAGCCGTCGGGAACGGAGACATCGGTTCGGGGAACTGCACCGTGGCAGCAAACGGAGGGGCACACGAGCAGGGGAACGCACGGGCCGGAGAGCACTCACGCACGCGTACGACACAGAGAGGTCGAGCTCGTCTCGGGAGGAGTTGGCCGGCCGAGAGAGGGGGCCATGGCCGGAGCAGGCTTGGGGCGGAGGAGCGGCGGGGAGGAGACTGGCCGGAGGGGGCCGACGACGGGGCAGGGAGGCCGGGCGCGCGAGCTCGGGCTCGGCCGAGGGAGGAGGCAGGCGCGGGGGAAGGGCGGAGAGGCGGCTGGCTGCGGGGACGCCGGGCTCGAGGCGAGGAAGGGCGGGGGCGAGGACGGCGACCGGCGAGTGAGGAGCTGGTGCAGGAGGCCGGAGGAGGCTCCGGGCGGAGGAGGAGCGGCGGGAGCTCGGGAGCACGGCAGGGGCGTGGACGCGCAGATGCGGGAGGAGGCAACACAGAGGGGAGCCGCGGCGGAGGCGGGCTGGCCGGCCGAGCCGGAGGAAGGAGGGAGAGGCGCGGCGACACGGATGGTGGCGTGGGAGGAGAAGGAGGATGCGGGCTCGGGGAGTTGGGGATGCTGGTGAGGAAGAAGACCACGGGGAAGGGGAGAGATGAAAAGAAAAGAAAGGAGAGAGAAAAAGAGAGAGGAGGGGGAAAAGGGTAAAAGGGGAGGTGGAAGGACGTTTTCGCGAAAAACAGAAAACAAGAGAGGGTGGCTGCAAAACACAGGGGGTGGGAAAAGAAAAAGGCAGGGGCAGGATTAGGGTTTGGAGGCTAGGGTTTGCTTGTTGGGCTTTTGGGCCGGGATTGGGCTACTCTCTCGCGATTCTCAAAATTATTTTTCTTTTGCAAATAATTTTAGAAAACGGAGACGACCGTCTCGATAAAATCTTTTCCGACAATTTTAGAAAATAAAATAGGGTTTAATAAAAATAATTTTTGTTGCCAAAAATATGCGATGCGATTATGCTGATGTCATGATGATGTAAAAACAAAAACAAGCAAAAAAATCTAATTTGGGGAAAAACCCCGGGGCATTACAACCGACACCACTAACAAGGGATCTCGCCCCGAGATCCACGCTATCGTCAGGGGAAAGAAGAGCTAGGTTAACTATCGAATCTTCTCGCGCCATGTTGATCTTCTCGACACCACTAACAAGAGGTTCTTGCTCACGTCGATGGCGATGACCTTCCGTCGAGATGCTTCCAAGATCGAACCTATTAGGTATAAAAGGCAAGAGATCGTCCACCCACGAAGATGCTATGACCGGAAGATAGATAAGAGAGAAGATTTAAAACTCACAGGGATAAGAGAGGAAATGGAATAGAGGTAAGGAGTAAACAAGAGTCCTATTGAGATATTTTCAAATAATTTTTAGTAAAATAGTTTGGACACTCTACAAACAACGACCATTAGCTAGGGTATCCTACAGGCAGACTGGACCGAGGGGTATCGAAAAACCAGAGCTCTGATACCACTTTGTAACGCCCCAAGATCGGTACTATGCAGATTTTAGCGTTCCAGCCAAATCCGCATAATAACGATCCTAAAGGACGCCCACCAGGCATAACGTGCACGTCGCAACACACACGTTATGCGGGTGGAATTGTGATAACATTACAACAGTTCTCGATGGAACCCACAAAAGAACATATATACAACAACGACTCACAGAGTCAAGAACCAAGATACAATACAAAGATCCAAATAACAACGGAAGCGGGTAGCGTCCGGCTACGGACAAGAAACAAATTGGACTAAGAGTCCTGAAGATAAACGAAGGCACCATATCCCTGCCCAGGCCAAGCCGGAGGGATTCCCAAGCTAACGTCGTCAGACTTCAAACCTGTTGGCTGCATGTGGAATAGCAGACCCGAAGGGGTCAGTACTATAAACAGTACTGGCAAGTAATACTCACAAGATATCAAAGCTGGAATTCCGGTGGAAGAGGGTTAGCGATTGAGGCAGCAGCAAGCAACACTATCAACTAATAGAGACACGCTACAACTTCCGTCTAACAGAGACAAGGTAAGAGAGCGCATAAGGAACCAACTATTCTATCACCAAACAATACCCAGCCGATTGTTACTCCACGATCAACCCACGAGGAGCAACCCAAAGGCACGCACACGGTTGATCAAGTTTTAATCAGATTATTATTCATGTAATCTATCTTACTAGTCAAGTAATAGTCATCATAAGATGCAAGTTGTCTATGATCTTTTTAGCCAGCGCATTTCACCAAGTCGTCCATAACCGCGGACACGGCTTTTCGAAAAGATTTAACCCTGCAGGGATGCACCAATGAACCCACACGCATCGAAACACTCGCTTAGAGGTGTACCGGTGGAGGTTTCGACGCAATACTTCCCTTCAATACAAACAAGTCCAGGGGGCCACCTAGCTAGGTCTGATCCACCTTGAGAGTCCGGCCGAAGCTTCGCGGTGGGCCTAACCGTTGCGTGGACGGCTTCGGGAGGGAACACTCATACGATTGCCCCTCCTTCCACACTCGATAAACGAACGTACCGCAAGATCTACGAAACACCCGAACTACTTGTGGCATCCTGGACAAGTTTGAGGATCCGGTAATAGATTGCGGGGAGGCCCATAGAACTCCCACATGTGGTTAGTGCGCTCAGTCTTGGATCAGCGGAAAAGAACTCGGGTCCTAGGCGACACTAGCAGAACAAAACGCCACGATTGGCCTTCTGCCGGTGCCTTATCTTTAATTAAGTTATTCCCATCGCAACGGAAAGTAAAGATTACCATTTAAGTTGAGCCTAGCTATCATGTTAACAAGACTAGACAAAAGAGATAACAGGACTGAAGCAAAGCACCTAAGCATGCACTACGACTCGCAAGGCCAACAAGGTAAACAAACAACAGGTTAATAGGATGTGGGGGTGTGGCTATATCATGGCTGCAAGGTAAACATGCATATAGGATCGGACACAAGCATCGATATATATATGGCTAGCAAGGAACAAAAGATAGGACGAGTGAGAGACAGAAAACAAGCAAAGATATCAAGGGAGTATCACTTGCCTGCAATCCGGTAGAGGTAGCAGGATCTGTCGTTGCTCACATCAACTCAACGGCCTATCCCGAAAAAGCAACGAACACTGGGCAACGGAAAAAGATGCATTTTACTACTATGGCAAAAGAACCGGCATGTTGACGACATGATGCATGACAAATTAAAGGTTGTCCAATTTTATTCCCTAACACATGGCAAAACATTTTAAATGGGATCGGTGCACAATATAGATGCACCGGACAAATCCCATAATTAAGTTGGATTAATTCGACTAAATGGATAAAGGTTCGATGTTTAATTAATGATGCATGATTTTATAAGATACGAATATATATGGCATATAGAGGTTTAGGGTTGGGGTCACACATTGGATTCGGGGAAACTTCGGATTCGGAGAGGAAGTAGTCGACGTGGTCGAAGTAGTCGAAGTAGTCATTCGTCCGGAGTCGAAGTAGTCGAGGTAGTCGACGTCGTGGAAGTAGTCGTACTCGGGTCGTCGTCGTGGCAGACCTTGGCGTTCCGGGCTTCGGGGTCGTCGGGGTTCCACGGCATCGGGGGTCGGCTTCACGGACGCGCACGAAGGCGGACGTCACACAACTCGAATCGGAGAACTTGGCGCATGTCGTCGTTGTTCACACGTCGGGGAAGATCTCGTCGTATCCTCGGTGGTCGTCGTACTCGGTCTTCGGCTTCACGACGGGGAAACGGGGAACTTGGGAACACGTCGGGGAACGGTTTCACGACGGAGACGGGATCGGGAACGGGAATGCGCCACCGGGGAAACGGGAAAGGTCGGGAACGGGCACCGGGTTCACGACGGGGAAACGAAGACGTCGGGGAACTTCGGGGAACCGCACCGGGAACGGGATCGGGAACCGGGGAACGACTTCACGGTGCATCGGGGAACCACGGCGGGAACAACCGGTTTCACGGCACGGAGGCATCACGGAGACGGGAACGAACACGACGGGAAACGGGAAACATCGAAAACACGGGATCGGGCAGCAGCACACACGGAGACGGAAACGGGACGAAGCCGTCGGGAACGGAGACATCGGTTCGGGGAACTGCACCGTGGCAGCAAACGGAGGGGCACACGAGCAGGGGAACGCACGGGCCGGAGAGCACTCACGCACGCGTACGACACAGAGAGGTCGAGCTCGTCTCGGGAGGAGTTGGCCGGCCGGAGAGAGGGGGCCATGGCCGGAGCAGGCTTGGGGCGGAGGAGCGGCGGGGAGGAGACTGGCCGGAGGGGGCCGACGACGGGGCAGGGAGGCCGGGCGCGCGAGCTCGGGCTCGGCCGAGGGAGGAGGCAGGCGCGGGGAAAGGGCGGAGAGGCGGCTGGCTGCGGGGACGCCGGGCTCGAGGCGAGGAAGGGCGGGGGCGAGGACGGCGACCGGCGAGTGAGGAGCTGGTGCAGGAGGCCGGAGGAGGCTCCGGGCGGAGGAGGAGCGGCGGGAGCTCGGGAGCACGGCAGGGGCGTGGACGCGCAGATGCGGGAGGAGGCAACACAGAGGGGAGCCGCGACGGAGGCGGGCTGGCCGGCCGAGCCGGAGGAAGGAGGGAGAGGCGCGGCGACACGGATGGTGGCGTGGGAGGAGAAGGAGGATGCGGGCTCGGGGAGTTGGGGATGCAGGTGAGGAAGAAGACCACGGGGAAAGGAGAGATGAAAAGAAAAGAAAGGAGAGAGAAAAGAGAGAGGAGGGGGAAAAGGGTAAAAGGGGAGGTGGAAGGACGTTTCGCGAAAAACAGAAAACAAGAGAGGGTGGCTGCAAAACATAGGGGGTGGGAAAAGAAAAAGGCAGGGACAGGATTAGGGTTTGGAGGCTAGGGTTTGCTTGTTGGGCTTTTGGGCCGGGATTGGGCTACTCTCTCGCGATTCTCAAAATTATTTTTCTTTTGCAAATAATTTTAGAAAACGGAGACGACCGTCTCGATAAAATCTTTTCCGACAATTTTAGAAAAATAAAATAGGGTTTAATAAAAATAATTTTTGTTGCCAAAAATATGCGATGCGATTATGCTGATGTCATGATGATGTAAAAACAAAAACAAGCAAAAAAATCTAATTTGGGGAAAAACCCCGGGGCATTACAACAGTAAACTGTGGATAACGATTCGGTGGCTAAAAGCCAGATAGGAAATGATAATAGAAAAACTAAAGTCACAGAAGTGGAAGAAACCGGCTTGTCTCAGAACGGCGAGTCCTGTGACAGTGAGAGTCGAGTTATTTAATCCTTGTTCACAAGAGTCATAACAAACTCGGCCTGCTAGTGCAAAGGCAAGAGTGGTGGCTTGAACAAGGGATGAGGATGGACTCATTTTATATGTGTATTATGTTTTTATGCAGAAATTTATCTTGGAGTTAGCAGCAGGCGACTCCTGAATTGGTGACTCGGATTGAAGAAGTCGAGCCAGGGAGTCGACCTAAGGAGTCAGAAGAAGCCGCTAAAGTTGCACCCAAGATAAATTCGGGGGCTACTGATGGGGGGATATTTATAGGTAGGCCCATGGACCCGGAAAGTAGACCCGCCAAGACCAGAAGGCCAAAGCCGAGTCACGTATCAAGTCGCATGGGCTGGGCTGAAGACAAGCCGACCAAGGCCCATGATGGAGAATGGACTCGTCAGCAAGGAGTCCAAGTACAACCCGGAGCCCTAACTTGGAAGACCAAGACGTAGAGTAGGACTCCGTATTCTAGTGTGACTCGGTGTAGGTTGTAAGTCTAGGGACCCGTCGACTTTTATAAGCGGGGTCCTGTACTTCAGATTGATAAGTCTAAGCCCAGAGAGAGATATACCTAGTCGCCGACTCCCCAGAGAGGAGCCGGAACCTTGTAATCGAGATCGGATCTAGAGCAATAAAAAAAAGCAGGAAGTAGGTCTTTACCTCTAATCAAGAGGGGCCGAAACTGGGTAAATCTGTGTCCTTCGGCGAGATTAACCTCTCCTACGTACTTCGTGCATCGATGGCCCCAGAACTCACCTTCCTGGAGGAAGAACTTGCCGTAACAACCCCACGACAGTGCTCGTCGCGCTGCAGGCTGAGGCACGTCCGACGCTACGCCGCGAGGACCCGGCCACGGCGACCAAGCCCAGTGAGCGCCTCACCGGCCATGTCTTGCTCCGCCAGCGGCGACGGTTTGCACCATGTAAGCGCAGCACAAAAGCGCAGTCGCCGGCGGCGTCGTATCGATCGGATTGTGCCTCGTCGTAGACGAACTCCCGGAGGCGGCTTCCTGTGATTCAGCACTCGCAGGAACTGCTGCATGTACGACTGTTCCAAGTGCAGACAGATAATTGATTGCCTGTCTGCTGCCTGTGATCCGGGATACATGGTGCAAACCGTACAAACCGTGCAAACCAGACCACACCAAACCGTCGTTTAACATGTCACGTAAAGTCATGTAACCAGACCAAACCGTCTTACACCGTCGCACATGGTCTGGTTTCGGAAAGCAGCACAAACCGTGCCAAACCGGGTATGCCCAGGCTTAAGGATATGGATCGTCTCTGGGTTCCGGTATACAAGGTTAATGAAAATAGTTTAGTCCAATATTTTTGTCAGAGAGAACATATCAGATCTTTCTTTCCTTTTAGATCCGCCCATACTTTCGCCGGATAGAGTCCGGCAGATTATACAAAGGAACCATTTGTCAAGAAAAAAGATCCCTTGTTTATTCCATCAATTAATAACACGACAAAGAAAGTCACATGCCAGATAGATTCACTAACGAAGCAATAATAAAGCAGAGCTGGTGAATGTTTTCCAAACAGAAAAGGATGGTGAATAGAGCATGAATTCAGGTTGCAGTAGTGCAACCAACCTTCTCCAAGGAAAAAAGTTGTGCTTTCATATTTGTATCAGAAGAATATGCGTGCTCATTTTGTTTACATCTACAAATTATCCAATGACTTATACTGCTAACCTACACTTCATGGTTGGATCCTTCTAATTCCAACCAAACGGTTTGGTCAACTCTAGTTTCTGAAACTATACAAAATGGCATCTCTACTGCTATCGACTTTCCATTCCGAAGAGAAAAATAAAATACAGGCTCAAATAGAACTTGCAAGCTCATGACAGCAAGCCATTTTATTTACGATATGATAAAATGCAACGGCCGTGTACAAGTTCAGTGTCCTCTCCTTCCCGGTTAGCAGATATACCTGTTCATCCTTCAAACAGCGCCTCTATCTCCGCTTGCAGTTCCTCACCAGTATACTTTTTTGGTTTCTTCTTGCCTGAAATGATTCGCTCGAACGAACAGTGCAGCCCTAAAAGTTGGCTTCGATTTGCCTGCAGAGCAGAGAAGGAAGCCTTGTACAGTGGAACAATCAGATCCACTATCTCTTGCCTCAGTTCGTACTTGAGCTCAGCTGTGACCTTCCATGTCCTCTGGTTCTTACAGGTGGCCAGAAATTCAGCAGTAAACTTATCCAAGTTCAAAAGGAGTGTGTTCTTCAGAGGAATCCAATACTCGTCGAAGTAGCTCTTCTTGTGTTGCTGTATCATTGAAGTGATCACAAGTTCTATCATGGAAAATGATGCTCCTGTTCGCCTCATGATTTGCAAAACACCACATGTGTTATTTAAGAGGAACATGTTTTTTCGACCCTTTTCACCTCGGCACACCATCTCTGCGCCTTTCTTGAGCTCGGAGGCCCAGCAATCAACAAGCATGTGAGAGCAATGCTCATTGGTGTGGCCTGCTGACTGCAACAAATATTGCAGGCCTTGTATGAAAAGGGCATTCGCTGGATGAACTGTGATTTCGTTGCTGCTATGGATGTCCAGATATGTTCCTCTCAGAGCCATATCCATCTTGTGAAGATTACAATCAACCTCACCACATCTGTTGACATGATGTAGTTAGGAAGAATTTAAATAAAATAAAACACACACTTTAGAATTCAAACGACGAAACAAATCATTAATAATGCCCTTATTGCAAAACTTGAGCAACAAATTGGTAAAATTCTAATTAGCAGACTACAAACAACCATGCGACTAGTATCAGTTATTTTACCATATATCTGAGGTGTGTTTGTCCTCCGGTTGCAATGATCAATTCTTCATCCAGATGGCTCATGTGCCTATCTAGGAATCACTATAGTTTAGATTTTATTTTCTTTGAGATGTGAAAGAAATATTCACTTGGAGTTCAATGCGCGGTGATTTTATCCTCCAAGAGACAAGAATGCTTCGCAGCCAAGCCGCCAAGGTGATTTAGACTAGTGGAAGTGCCGACGTCGCGAATCTGACTAGTCCGCACACATCGCCATCCACCCCAAAGATTGCCAGCGCATGCATGACGCTGACATGATCCTCGATAACGAAAACAAAAAAGAACATCATGAGTTCATGACGCAGGCTTCTCATTCTCGTCGCACCAGACACGACAGGTAGGTAGCACCTCAAACAGACACGACTGAACCCACGAACGCGATCGGCACCGGAACGAACTGCGTCGAGCGCCGCCGGCTGGGCTCAATCGTTGTCGTCTGGACCCAAGGCGTGGTGCGGTGGTGCCGTCCCGTCCTGTCCTATGCTGCCAGTGCCAGTCACGGTAACGATGGACGGCGGCGGTTCTTCGTCCGAGGGGGACCACCCACCCACATCGGAGGTCAAGCGGGCGGCCGCGCCATGGCTCAGTCGTTGTCGTCCCGAGTCCAATGCTGCCATCACGATGACGAGGACGATCACCGATTCACTCGTCATCATCCGGCCCCACTCCCCTCTCGGACACAAGTGTGGTCTCGACTCCGGCGCCGCGGGCTCGCACGGAACACCTCGTCGGTGGACAAGCGGGCGGCCGTGTGCGGCGGGTGTTCGAGAGGATGGTGGCCGACGGCGGCGGCGGGCGGTGCGGTGAGTGGCTGGACGCGCAGCGACCCGGCGGAGGTGCAGCTTGGGCGAGCGGTTTCCGGCTTGTCTGGCGGCACTTTCGACGACGTGCTGGGGCGGCACGCACAACGCCGGCGACCGACGCGTAAAACCCACGTGGTGCGTTGGCTAGCACCTTTGGGCGAGAGGATGCCGGAGTGGCCCTAGACTGCCGGTTGCGTAAACAGAGCTCGGTAGGTGGGCGGCGCCGGGGACGGCGGCGTCATAGTAGGCGCAGGCCGGTCGCGTAAACAGAGCTCGGTAGGTGGGCGGCGCCGGGGACGGCGGCGTCATGGTAGGCGCAAGCCGGTCGCGATAATAGAGCGCCGTAGGTGGGCGGCGCCGGGGACTGCGGCGTCATGGTAGGCGCAGGCCGGGTATGGAAATAGAGGGCGGTAGGTGGGCGGCGCCGGGGGCGCCGTCGTCACGGTAGGTGCAGGCCTGCCGCGGAAATAGAGCGCGGGAGGCTGCCGACGCCGGGGGCGGCGCGCAGGCCAGTTGCGGAAACAGAGCGAGGTAGGCGGGCGGCGCCGGGGGTGGCGCGCAGGCCGGTTGCGGGAACAGAGCGTGCTAGGCGGGCGGCGCCGGGGATGGCGGCGTCACCGTAGACGCACAGGCCGGTTGCGGGAACTGATCGCGGCGACTCTTCATAGTAGTACCGAACGGAAGCAAGAAGAAGGGGGTTCGTGATCGACGCACGCGTACCTGAACCTGCCGGTGGTAGCAGAGGCATCAAGCGATCCTGGGAATTCAGCCCGGCCGCCTTGCTTCGCCGGCGCCATCCTCCTCGCCGCAGCTGCTTGAACCGCTCCCGCCAGTGTGGGTGTGGGAGCGCGAGGGGTGGAGTGCAGACGGCGGCGACCGGTCCAAGGGAACGTTGATTGGATTGATGGGATTTGGGCGAAGAGGGCGTTCCCCACAGTTGGTCTGTACGTATATCCCAGCGAGACACCGCCGTGTCGACGGCGACTTTTCACAGTTTTTAATTTAAATTTGTTATTGTGAGCGCGGCTGTGTCCGTGTCCTGTTCTGTGCAACCGAAAACACATTGACAAACCGAAAAACATTTTGAGGCATAAACATGGCACATTTCTACCGTGTCACAAAATTTCTTACTTAAATTCAAGAGTTAGCTGGGGTAAAAATAAATAAAGAAATGATGACGATATGGAGTGATGGTTGTCCCTAGAGGTGTTTGGCATTGCCTACGACCTGGTCCTGCAGCTTCGAGCTTCAGACGCCTCGCAAGTCATGGTTGGAGGCCTAGCTGGACGAGTTCTCATGTTGTTGTAGTTTGTAGGTTGAGGTACCTCCTCATTCGGTTGCCGTGAGGATGGTTTGGCAGTGTTACCGCATCTTTGATGTCGCGCAAAGCTTTTGCGTGTTCGAAAAAAAAATGATGACGATATGAATAGTATAGCACACGAAGTTTAGGCTGTTTAGCACATGAACGATACATAGTACTACTTTGTTTCCAAAACATTGAGATTTCTTTTTGCGGGGAAGCAAGACATTCAGATTATAAATAAACAAGTATTTTTTCTCGAACTGCCGGTTTTGTCGTCTCATGTAACGATGACGTTGCTGTGGAGGAATTTTCCCTGGCGATAAAGGCGGATGCATTTTGCTACTACCACTCGTCTGTAGCGGCGTTTCGTTGACGGACCAGGGCTATAAACGAATGCAGGGCCTCTTTCGCCGCGTTGGAAACGAGTAAGGGCGGCGCTGGTTTGCTGCTCGCACGGCAGGGCAGGGCACGTGGCGTGCACGGGTGCGTCAGGTCAATAGCGGTTGCAGCAACAAGGGGCACGGAATAGTTAGTTGGCTGCTAGAAATAGCCCAGATGTTTCCTTACCTTTGTGAGCAGGGGCGGAGCTGGAGTAAATGTAACCGCGATGCACTTTGAAACGCCTGATGCACACTTAGTGGACTAACCTGATGCATATTTCCTTTTTGTACAGTAAGTAAGGCTAAATTTTTTTTTGGACCCTGATGCCTGCAGCTCCGCCCCTGTTTGTGAGCTCGCCTTTGCTGACGTGGACTGCTAGAGTCGAGGGATGTGGCGCCTTCGCGTCCCCACTGCAGATGCTCAAGCTTCAGTGCTTCACCGGTGACGAGCTCACAAGTCGCAACCCACAATTGATTCACGGAAATTGGAGGAAAATTGGCACGAGTGAGCACCTCCTAACCCGATAACTTCGTCGACCAAGTGCTACTGGGAGGGCGGCACAAATTACTAATATAAGCGCTTCCAAATAGGCGGCCCAATTTAAATCAATTTTTCTGAATAAAATTACTAATATAAGCGCTTCCCAATAGCGTGGAAAGGAGGACCGCGAGGGGGAGGCGCGCGGGGTGGCCATCAGCCACGACGATGTCGGGCCGCTGATGACTGGTAGCCGTACATACGGAGACACGCCAGTTGCACCGCGAGTGGCACCGCTCCGCCCGGTTCGACAACTCATAGGCCCCTCATAATGGCTGGCCCGTTGCTGTCTTTTGCTGCTAGAACCGTTGGACAATCCAGGTTGTCCTCGTCGTAGGGGGGTCGAGGAGCTGCTCCGACGTGAGTGGCATCCGTCGCTTACGTAGTTCCTCCGGGAGAGGTGGGACGGCAAGCCCACCGACGCTCACGTTCCAGCCCGTGGGCAGGCACATTGTCAGTGACACGAGGAGGCTGGCTCATGCGAGGATCGTCACCTCAGGGATAGACATGGAGCTCTTGTGCTCGTCGCTGCCATTGTGCGCAGGTGAGAGGGAGGGAAGAGAAGGTGGAGAGAAACAATGAGTACATGCATGAGGATGGAGACCGGGCACGCCAAACGACTTATAAAGGCGGCGGAGCGCGGGGCGAGAACCCAGTGACATTACTACGGCTTAGCGCGTCGACAAAGCCAAACATCTGCGTGTAAGGGGAACAACTGCGGCATTAACTGAAGTTCACCGTCTGTAGTCGTCGTTGTCATCGTAATAGACTACGCTGACCATTCGTTGAGTCGTTGGTAGGCCAGACCCGCCTATCACGATCCGACCGACGTTACATCGGTTGCCTCCCTACGCGGGTGCGGAACGGGGTTGTCGGACGCGATATTGGGCGCGTCCAACAAATTTACACCTATGGAGAGGCCCTGTGGGAGCCGTTTTCACGTCGACGCGTGCAAAATCATCAATAAAAGCTCAAATGGTCAAGATATGCGTGAAAGGTTCTAAGCTAATATTTATTTGAGATACTGTCAGGATTCAGACAACACACGAATAATTGCTCTTTTTGGGATTTGGTTACAACTGGTTGCACTTATAGCACATTATTATGGCATCTTGAGACTAGTCACAATGGGGAGTATCATATACTAGTATCATCCATATGATACTAGTCTATGTTACTACCTTCACAATGGGTAGTAACATATTGTGGTATCATACAATACTATATTTATTAGGTTGTAAACTCATTTTGCATTGGAATCCGTTATGTTACGGTATCTACCTATAATACTACTATAACCTCTCTCATCATTAATTACAGTGACATGTCAGCTTTTTGCCAACATGGCATGCATGATACCACCTATGATACCCCCATTGTGGCTAGTCTGACAGAGGAATTGGGGATTGACAGATTTGGAAATATTAATAACAGATTTAAAAATAGGCTCACGTAGCACTACATCAGACATTAATTTGGCACATGGATTCAGTTTTGGTAAAAGATACTCCGGCGAGCAGGTGGACATTTTGGACGGATTCGGGTACGGGGATTCGCTGACTTTATAGTATTTTATAGGAAGCCGTCGATGCAGGGGAACGACCGCCACGGCCCACTCACGTCAGAATGCTTCCTCCATCATCGTACACGCCATCCAGATCCAGTCCAGGTTCTTTTGGGGATTTCTTTCCACGGGATTTCGATGCCTTGCTGACCGAAGAGTACGGCCGGCCAGTGTAGCTCGTCGATGAAAGTGAAACGGCAGCACCACCTCCGGCGGCCGTGGTGACTCTAGCGGCGCCGCAACGGCCCGCTTCACTGCTTGGCTAGGCTAAATTAAGCTAACTGATTTTAATCTGATTGAACTAATTTTCTACCTAGCTGCCACGAAGTGGGCGCCGCTAACCAATCCTAGCTAGTGGTGAGTGACAACGACGAGGACTTCACGGCACGCTCGCCGTTGCTAACAGCCCCGCTGAGCTCGCGCCCAGGCCACAGGCCACAGCTCCCCTAGATCCTCATTGACACGGCGATGAGGCGGCAGCGGAGGACGAAGCGGTGGCTACGCAGCAGGAAAGGCTGTACTGGCGGTGAGACAGGCGAGCGGGAGCAGCAGGAGTGTAGCCACCATCAGCCGCCGATTGACCATGGCCACAGGCCACAGCCGGTGTTCTACGACCTCAGCAGCGACAAAGACGAGTAATATTAATTAGGCCTTTTAGCTTTTAGTAAGTATTTTTTTTCTAAATTTTGTTACCGCCTTTTGTCGTGAAAATATGTAAATTCGCCGCTTTAAATTAACGAAGTTTCAATTTAAATACGAGTTCAAAATTATTAAATTCGGTTCAACTCGAGGTCAAAATAAAAATTCCGATTTATTTTCCAAATTGTCCACAGCTAACGCTCGCGTACGACGCCGGCGGTGCATCATTAGCAGTGTCGTGCACCTTGCGCGCCACTGAAAGCCATTACCAGTGACAATGTCGTGTCTCTAACGCGCCACTAAGGGCGAAATAGATCCGCAACAGGTAGATTTTTTCCTACTAGTGTTGAGAAGGCAATTGATACCACCTTGGAGTGACAATGGAAACAAATCTAATACATCATTCTTTCTTGAACGAGTGAAAAACTTATTGAAAACAAGACTTCTTTGAAATCTGAATGCAACAAGTATCTCGGCACGCAGTGAACACTTCAACCAGAAGTGAGAGAGATCAACATGACATAAGGGTTACAAATATTGCAAAATCACCCGAATACAGAGTGAAGAGTTTGGATAAATAAACTAGTAATCATAGAGTGGCTCCTCGGTTAATTAAACATGTTTTAGAAATGTTTTCAAAGCATGACTTGATTGTGTGTGTGACATAATTAAGATTAAGGAGAGATCTTATTGTCTGTCAAATAATTACTTGTGGTTTTACAAACACGAGGCGGAATCTAATATACATAAAAAGTTCGAGCATTATTTAGGTTCTTGATATGTCATCACATGAGATAAATACTACTTTGTAGCTAGGTTATCCAAATAATCCACTAGAATTCCTCTTACCACTACAACAAGTGACAAATAGTTTGATACTAAGATATATGTAATTTGTGAAGGAATAAATTCTTAAAAAATCAGTGAGACGACAATGAATCTTGAATAGATTAATTAGATCCAATCAGAGTTGTGCAAATGGAAGAAATTCCAACTCTAAGAAACACACATAAACGAGAAGCGGAGCTCCCCTCCCCACGTGACACCAGGACAACTACCACAGAGGAAGGGAGCGTGAGTCGTCGGCGAGGCACAACATGAGTCGACTACGTCCAAAAATTTCAAGTCCAAATAAAAGGAAAAATAAATTCATCTTTGAATTGTATCTGATTTTTGTTGGGCTATAAATTCAGCCCATGTCACAGTTAGCAGTTTTTTTTCTCCTTTTGTAAGTAGCTGTATTATATATCAGTTCCGGAGTTCATTTGTTTGCTACCATGTTATGTCTTGGTAGTTGTGTGCTAAATTCTTTTAATGTTCACAACTTCTGCAGCCATGTTTATGACTTGAAATTTGAAAGTACCCAAAGCATCGCCAAGCCGCCAAGGGACCCTACGTGAGGACTCCCACGACCGCCACACCACACGAAGCAGCTGCTCCCAGGTTCAAGGCTGGAAAATTCGAGATACGACGGGCATCTTTGGACGGATTCCTACAGCGAGGCAAATCGAGGCCTAGCTACGGGATTCGTTGAGTGTATAATTTTTAGCTGAACCTGTCAAGCTACCACGTCCAGGTTCCTTTGTTTTCTTTCGACAGGATTTCAGGCGCATAATCTTCATGCTCTGACCGAAGTGTACGGCCGACCAGCGTAGCTCGTTGATGAAACGCCGCACGCATCCGCTACCAATTAATTGGACTAGTAAATCCACGAAAGGAAAATGGGTCTGCGATGCCGAATGATGGCGTGCTGCTCCTCAGGGCCGGCTCTAGGATTTCTAAGGTCCCGGTGCGAACTTCACCTATGAGCAGTGGCGGACCCAGAAAATTTTGTTTGCTAGGGCGAACTCATTCGCGGGCAAGAAAAATTAACACACAAATGCATGTACTAGATAAGAATCATGAAATGAACGGTACTCAAAAGATTCAATTGTCATGATCAACGAAGTACAATTAAGTTGTCGCAGTAGCGGGAGCACAAACTTGTCGAGGTAGATGGCCTCGACGATCCTTCAAGGCATGAAAACGTAACATAATCTGCTTGTCGCTTAACTTTGCAAATATCTCTCGCTCAACAAAGCATATCATGAGATCATTGAGCTAATCATCACACATCTTATTCCGAAGATCTGTCTTTATAATGTTCATCGCCGAGAAAACTCTCTCAACTTGCGCCGTTGCCACCGGTAATATCAATGCAAGTTCAATGAGGTGATAAACCAATGGAAAGGCCAAATGCTGTCTAGTTTGAACCAACTTGATAGCAAGAACACTCAGACTTTGACAAGTCAAGAAATCGGGACTTCTTCTCATCACATCAATATATATGTTGAGTTGATCAACCAAGATATAGAGGTCATGTGAAGAGAAATCAACAGAGTACATACTTGCAACGCCGCCGTGCCCTCGAAGCACCGGTGCCTCCACCATGGCAGGAACACCGTTGATCCTTCTGAGCACCATGCCTCCGCGCTCTGTCGCCGTCTCGGTGGTAGCACCGCCTGCGCTTGGCTGGCAGCATCGATGTCGTCGGTAGCAGCACATCTCCACGCCTTTGGTAGCACCGGCCAATGCCCCTTGTAGCATCACCATCTCCGGTGGTAGCACCGCCGTCGTGCTCTTCGCGCCTCTGGTAGCACCACCCATACCCATGGTAGCACTGCGCCTCAACTATGGCAGCATAGTCACCAAGCGCTGGTAGCACCGCCGCTGCCGACGGTAGCATGGACGTACACGTGGTAGCACCGCCGCTACCGTCGGACATGGCTGGTAGCACCGACGGACACCATCAGTAGCACCACCGTACACCTACGGGAGCACCGCGCCTCAACTAAGGCAGCCGAGTAGGGGGTGGGGATCCGGGGGCGGTGCCACTCGCCGTGCGGCCTCCCCGAGGACCTCTTCATCCGTAGGTTCGTGGACACCACCCTCCCACCAGGACACCGGCATCGTCTACGACGTCGCGGAGCGGGAGACCAGCAAAAATTTCCAGCTGGGGAGGTAATGGTTGGAGGCAGCAGCGTCGCCAGCCCTTGGTAGCTCCGGCGGCTAATCTTCACAGCAGCGCCCGCCCACCCCCGGAGGACGACGACGAGGACATGATTCTGTTGCCGGGTCTGCTCGCGCAGCTCGCCGACGCGGGCGACGCCGAGATCAAGGTCCTCCTCATCGCCCCTGCGCTACGGATGGGATGGACCAGTGGGGGGCGCGGGCCGGGTTCGCCGGAGATACTATGGAGGGAGGGAGGGGAGGAGATGGCTGCCGCCGCTGGAGTGTAGGGCGGCGGAGTTTTGGTTGCCTCTCGGAGCTGAGATGAGAGAGGACCGGAGGAGGAGATTCTGTGCGGGGACCGGAGAGTTGGGGAGGAGGAGGAAGACGAGAGGAGACGATAGAATTAAGTGGGAGGAGATAAGGAGGAGGTGTGGGACACGGGTTGTTTCTCTCTCGTTGGGGACACGTGCGTGTAGAGAAGGCGGAGGATGCAATCGTTTCCATCCCCCGGCTGAAGCCAAGCTTTTCCCTTAAGACAAAGGCACATTCCATTTATGTGTGCGCTGTCTTCATCGCGCCCTGGCCGCATCCGAAAACTTCAACAGCCCCATCAACTAGTGTGTAAAAACCTTACATTTTGAAACAAAGGGGTAGTAAAGACAACCATTTACGTGTGTGTCGTCTCCATCGCCCTCGCCGCATCGGAAACTTTCAACAGCCCTTCGGAAGGTAGAAGAATCGATCGATCAGCACGCATGTTGACAGCGACCATCCCGTCGATGAGGCGTGTGGATGCGAAGGAGGGCGTGTGGATGTTCCGGTTCTTGGCCCGCTGACGTTCGGCGACGAGAGCGTGGTGCCCGCGATCGGAAAAGAAGACGATTTTGGCCTTACCCGGGTCGGGTTGCCCTGGCGTCCCTGTAGTTGTACTTGAGAGGGAGAAGATGGCGTCCCTGTCGTTCTTTTTTGAAGTTTGTCCCTGTCGTCGTTCCACCCGCCCCCCGTTCAAGGCAGCAACACAAGATCATCCTCTCCCTCTCCATCTTCCCCTCCCCTCTCCCAGCCTCCCCAAGATCGAGCAGAGGCGAGGACGCGCGCGCGCCGGGGACGATATGCCTTACTATCCGCACGCCGCGTCTCCCGACCAGTCCAGCGTTCCGGCCCGCCCTTCCTACGGCGCGCCGCCGGGTTACCACGCCGTCCGCCTCGCGGCGCCGGACGCCGCGATCCCCGACGAGTTCCCGGCGAAGCGCCCGGCGCGCGACCGGATCAGCCTGCTGGACGAGGAGCAGGTTCGGGTCGCGGCCGTCGCCGTTCGCGCGGCCTTGGAAGACGGCATCCGCACGCCGACCCGATCCGGCCGCGGCGGATACCTCCGGTACCCGTCCGTTCAGTTTCTCGAGCTCGAAGCGGTGCGGGGTGCTGGTGTGCGTCTGCTCGACCACAAGTCCATGGAGGAGATGGCGTTGGGCCGTTGGCGTTGCCTCATGCTGCCGCCGATGCCGTGGAAATGCTGCGGGGAGCCTCGATCTACAGGTACGGACCGACCGTCGTCATCTCCCTGTTTCGATTGCTCTGTGCGATCGTTCGTTCTTGCTCTGGTTCTAGTTTGCGAGTACGTACGTAGCTTTGGCGGTTTCGCTTCCTCCATTTTTTTATGGTCTCCGCACGACCAGGATGTCCTCTTTGATTTTTTTTTTTGAACAATGTCCTCTTTGATCATAGTACAACGTTATAAAAAAACCTCCTTTTTTTTTTGCCTCGTTGCCTCTATTAACAGTCTCTACTACAGTATAATCCAGTAGTCGTTTACTGCAGCTTTCTGAAACGTGCTGTCGTCCTCGTTTACTGTGGCCATTTATTTTTGGATTAAAGGGCATGGATAAACATGTGGCGCTTACACGTGGACGTGGGACATGCCAAGATTTTCTTTTTTACTTCAGGACAGCGATCTTGTCTCTTAATGATTTTTTTGGTAGTAGCAACCAACGATGATGACAGACTGTAACCGTCGACACTAAACAAACAAACAAAAGTACGCACTTGGGTCAGCCAAGTGCACATTAAATATTAGCAAGCCTAGATAGGAAAACCCACACTTGGATACTGTTTTGTTCGTCCCCCCCTAGAAAAATACTCCGTACCTGTTTTTCATCTGATGGTAAACGAAATCAGACCAAACCCATACAGCTCACTTGTTTACATTTCAGTGGTCATCAGTTGGGCTCTCCATTTTTACCGGTTCATTCCTGCCATCCTGGTCTGGTCTACCCGACCTGCCAAAGGAGACACGGCAGCTGTGACAGAGAGATCTCAAAACAAAACAAGAATAACTGTGACCATTCGTGCGGCTTGCCGGCCGTTCGCCTTGTCCTCTATTATTCGGTATGGATCATTGCATCCTCTTATGAACCTACAGTGGTTACTTCAGAATCTTTTCTGAAATATGCAACATTTTGTTTCATTCAGTACTATTGCCGTTTAGCACGTCACTCATCGTCTATCACCCTCTCGGTCAGTATGGCTGGCAGCAAACACTCTCTCTGTCAGATCGAGTCCATACCCTTACAAGTTCTGCAATCTCGTTTTGTCCAATAAGGCCTTCTTAGTTGACGTGTTAATCAATGCAGATGAACAAAACGCATCCTGATTGACTGACTACATCAGCCATTGGGCTGTGTTCGTATCACTTTGTTTTGTACTAGTTCTATGACAGATACATTAATGCATACATTGGTGAATGCATAGGATGTAGAACGTCCGGTAATGGATCCTCTTAGGTTGGAATTTACATTATGTGGTTAACTCTGATATGTCATGCAACGTGTAGTTAAACTGATGGTCTTTTCATGCTGAGAATGAGTCCTTGATGCTTAACCATCTGTGTGGGCCTTTTGAAAGTTTCTATGCGATTTGCATTATGTTCTGATGTTTGAATATGTTCCTTGGAGCAGATTGTCTGATGTCGTCGCAAACCCATTGATTCTTCACACAGATCCCTGTGCTTTGGCCACAGAACCAACTGAGACGGTAATCAAGCTGAAAATTTCTACCGTGCTTGTCTGTTTGCTATGACAAGAACTGAATGCGCAGAGTTGGCGGTTATGTGAAGAAGTAAGAGAAGAGTGCTTTGCACTGGTTGCTGGGCAATGTGTTGAGAAGCTCCTTGAGGTAGCACGTTCATTCAGCAATGCAAGCTGGTGTGCCTGTCCTGTTAAGGATATGCTGGCTATCTTTGACGCACTCTTTGATGTCCTGCAATACATACAGCGCTTACCTTTGAAGAAATATGATGAGCTTGCTGGTATTTCTAGCAAGATGGTGGATGCTTTCAGTGCCGTGCTTCAAGGAACCATAAGTGACACGATAGCAGAGAAGAATCTACCATTCATCTCGCAACAGTTGTTCTCATACAGTTCCTGGAATTTTTGCATGATCACTGGGATATGGTACAGTTGGTCTCCGCTCAATACTGTTGCTCTGAACTCTTAAAGTCTTGGATAACAAGGCTCGAGAAAGACAGTGGGAGAATATCCCAGGATGAAAAGGGTGGAAGGTACATCTTCCTCTTGAACAACTCGTTTGATGTTTGTCAAGTGTTTTGCCGTCCAGGGCCATCCTTTTCCGATGTAGCACTGAGTAGGCTCACTCCAGTGATTCAGCGATACAGGAAGAGCTACTTTGATGAATGTTGGGTTCCACTTACAGTGTCATTACTGAAGGGAGATTGTCTGAAGAAACCAAATAGTTCATCCCTCGATGAATTTACTCAAGGATTCGATAATATCTGCCGTTGCCACATGACACTGAAGGTTCGAGCTGGCCTCCGGTCCGAACTGCGTGAGGATATAAAGAAAGTACTTGTTACACCATACAAGGCTTTCTTAAATGCACTGCAGGCGAAATCAAACCGACTTTCCAAGGTGGTTTATTACTTCAAACGAGTCATGGGGCGAAAGAAGAATCAAAATGGGTTTACTGTTGAGCAACTGGAACAGGCGATCGGACATTTATATGAGGGCTGACAATGGAGCCGAATCTGAATACCTGTCTGTTAGTAGCCTAATTGTTGTATTTGTGCCTGTATATTCATCTCCCTTGAAGGCGGCTCTTTGTCTGTGCCCCATTAGGCCATAGTATCAACGCAGAAAGTCCATTAGTATCTGACATAGAATTTTGTTAGTACTTACAGGATTGCTTGTAAAAATACGTCAAGTGCAAATATATAGTGTCGTGATTGGCAGAGTCTTTTGGAGAACTTCCGAAGGGACAGGTATTGAAGAAAGGCTCCGAGGAAGATGTGCAAGACAAGATGAAGCCTTATCTTCGTTTGTGCAAGCAGCCAGCTTCGCCGACGGCGCTCCAGGCAATTCGTGAGATGGTACAAGTTAATGGTTAGTGGCTGCATTCATATGGCTAGGCGCAAGCTCTCCCCTAGTCGGGTGAGTGATCTCCGGGTGGTGTTGCTTGGCGTCGCCGATTACAAGGTGTCTCCGATGGACTTGGAACTAGGAAGTCTTGTTTCCGGCTCCGATGATGTGCCTTAATTCCTTCTATAGTGTTTTGAGTGGTTTTCACCGTTCCCGTAATTAACCGTGCATTGTATGGGTTTGGGTCCGGTTTCCCTTCTAAACGGGATCAATTCTTTCTTCTAATAATGCAATGGCACCTGCCGGTTACAGTCAAAAATATAGTGTCGTGATTTTTGTTAGATTGATGTTCAGTAATATTGAACCGTGACAGTGTAAATAGAAAGTCAGAGTTTTGTTTCTGTTTTCCTACATGGCTATAATCCTGTAATGCCATAGTGCTCATTTTACAAATGTCAAGTTCAAATCTGAAAGAAAATGATCACAAGTGTATCCGTTCTGTACTGTATATAAGTAGCTCTCCTCAGTGGAGAGGATATCAACACCCACTACCACCACCACCACCACCAAAAGCGGCTCACTCTAGAACAACACACTCCACAAGGTCTCATACCAACCTACAAATCTTATTGCTGGCCCTCATAACCATGACATTCATCTGGGAAGAAGGTGGGGTTGGGCCGGCGTGGGAGAAAACTAGGCGCCGGTCGGTGGCGGCATCCTCTCTGGTGGCTGGCGAGGTAGGGTACCTATCCGGCGGCGACACCCTACACGGTGACAGGCAGGTTGACCTCATCACTTACATGTGTGCCCAGTCTATCAGGTCCAACATTAAAATGTGATCAACCAAAATTAAATGCAATATGTGACAGCTCGCCCCAAAAGTGGTAGGTATTAGCGATTTTTTTTTGAAAAAAGATACCAATCTGTTGCTCTAGCCGCAATTATCCTGAAAATGTCGGAAATGTCTTTTGGGTCATAGGAGCATACACTCCTATAATACGTGCGTCTAAACCTACGGCCCAAAACTACGGGCCTGTTTGGAAGCTCAATATTTTTGAACTATTCCGAGGATACTTCAGTTTTCAGAAATACTAAAGTATTAAATATTTTGAGGTGTTTGGTTCTATTAAAAACTGTAGTTTTATATACTTCAATACTCAGGAAAATACACTATTTCGAAGTATATGAAAAAGAGGGTTCAACCTCTTTTTCCAAAACTGAAGTATTGGTTCGCTAGGCAAAGGAATACTGTAGTTTTTGAATACTTTGATTTTTAAAAATACTTCACTGCCAAACTAAGCCTACGTGTGCGTAAAATGTGATGTACTCGCAGTGGCGGACCTAGGATTTTACGTATGGGTATGCCGCACAAAATTTTCTTTGACATTTCAATAAAATCTATTTACCAAAATCAATACAAAAGTGTAAATTTCCATTGTAATACGGTATGAAGTCAGTAATATGTAATTGAAAAATTAAGTACTAAAGTCACATAAATTAGCATATAAATAGTGCAAACACCATACGAACAGTCTAAAATGCATAAAAGAACTTACAGTGCTACTTGATTTATTTGTCCGGTCTACGCTTCCTCAAGGACATGAAAGTCTCGATTATATCATCTTCATCCACTTCAAAGAAAATATCCCGCTCAATATATGTGACTAGACAATCATCCAGAGACTATCGCCCATCTTATTTCTCAACTTTGTTTTAACTAAAGTCATTGTAGAAAACACCCGTTCAACACTTGCCGTTGCCACCGGTAGAACCAATACCAATTTCAGAAGCAAGTAAACCATATCATACACTATATGCCTCTTTGTTTCAACAAGCTTAACTGAGAGGTCAACAAGATTCTCTAGACCTTGAAGACTTTCATATCGTCTCATGTCAGCAATGTAATTATCAAGTTGCAATTCAAGCTTTAGCAAATAATTTCCGGGAATATCATTAGGGTAGAACTCAGCTAGTCTGCGTACCTTCTGTGCATCAAAAGATGCAAATGAGTTGGAAGGATTGAAGGCTGACATACAAGACAATAACTCCATATTAACCTCATCAAACCAATTATCAAGCTCTTGACTAATTTGATCGATGACACCGATATATACTTCTCTTCTGAAGTGGTCATCATTTCTTTGGTTCCGGGCACGCCTTGTTTATTTTCCATAAGGGACATAATTACCATCCATAGAAGGAACTTCAACACCATGTTTATCACAAAATAAAGTGACCCTCTCAAGAAATTGAGCCCAACCATTAGATCTCAATTGTTGCATTTTTTCCTTGGCCCCATTAACAAGTCGGATTGCATTAAGAATATCTTGCTCCCTTCTTTGCAAACACTCAGATAATTCATTTGTATATCCAAGAATAAAAACCATTAGGTGCGCAACGAAAACAAACTCAAAGCTCTCAAATGCTCCAAGCACATAATGTATTCTTGTCCAGTCGTCCTTATATGAAGTATCATCTGCAAGATCCGTGAGCACATCATGAATTGTGGAGAACATAACAACGATGTTGTATACTGTTTTAAAATGAGAGCCCCATCGAGTGTCTCCAGGCCTAGGCAAACCCATCTCTTGATTTAATCCACTCCCGGTTTCAAGTTCACCACAATCAAGAGCTTTCTTGATACTATCAAGCCTAGCATTTTGAATCATGTCATGACGCTTACAAGAAACTCCAACAATATTCAGCAAGAGGGATACTTGATCGAAAAAAGTCACACGATCAGTATTTCCCTTAGCAACAGCAATAAGAACTAGTTGGAGTTGATGTGCAAAACAATGTATATAATAAGCAGAAGGTGACTCTCGCATGATCACTGTTTTCAGTCCTTTAATATCTCCTTTCATGTTGCTAGCCCCATCATAACCTTGACCACGTATTGGACTCGTAGTCAACCCATGACTAGTAAGTAAAGCTTCAATTGCATTCTTAAGTGATAAAGAGGTAGTATCATCTACATGAACAACTCCAATAAAGTGCTCACATGGCCGTCCTGATTTATCAACATAACGCAAGCAAAGAGCTAGTTGTTCTTTATGTGATATATCACTAGACTCATCAGCTAAAATTGCATAGGGCTCATCACCAAGTTCTTCAATTTTTTTCTTTCTAGTTTCCATGGCACAACACTGAATAATTTGTTTTTGCATCTTTGGGCTAATTAATATACAGTTACCTGGGGCATTCTTCAAAACATACTTATTCACCTCCTCACTATTTCCTGCAAGAAACTCCAAGAGTTCAATAAAATTCCCTTTATTGCTAGAATCTTTACTTTCATCATGTCCACGGAATGCCAATCCTTGATGCAAAAGAAACTTGATACATCTAAGTGAATAAGTTAACCTTATCTTGTAAAAACGAAGATCCTCATATGTCCACTTTTCAATGTGATAATCAATTGCTACCTTTGGATCCTTGAAGCCAATGTATCTCTCTTGAGCTGCGTTATGTGCCTTAGAAGCCATATGTTTGAAAAGGGATTTCTCTCCTATATTCCAATTGCTCCAACCATCAACAATAAATGTATCTGACCCGGTACCTTTCTTGAACAAGTAGCATATAAAGCAAAATGTGGAATCCTTCTTAATACTGTATTCAAGCCAGTCATGGTTATAAAGCCACACAAAATTGAACTGTCGGTCTCTTTTTCCAATCTTCATTTTTGGAAAAACATGTGTATAAGGTTTGGATGGACCCTTAAGAATATATGCTCTTCGAACTGCATCTTGATCATTAACAGCATAACTTTGAATGGGATACCTTTCACCTGGATCATGCGGAAGGTTATTGATGTCATAAACCGGTGGTGGCTGCGGCGAGGGAGGCGGTGGCGGCGGCGGAGGCGGCGGCGTATGGACCACATTTCTTCAATAACCCTCTCTTGCTCTTCCGTTAAAGTTTCATCTGGCAAAGGATTTGAAGCGGCGGCATCCTTTTTTTCTGTGTGTTTTTGAAAAAGAGATGCGATGTTGCTGCTTCTCTTCATAACTAAAAAATTCAAAGAAAAAACACAAGCTGAGTACAACAATTGGTCGCACATATAACAATAATCATATGCAATGAACAGAACTCATAGATTACCCTACCGATCCCCAAAGTCAGCTACTTGCGTGTCAATGTGTGGTCTGTCTGACCGGCCGCCGGAGTCAGGTGTCAAACAGAGTAGTACAGATAACAAATCAGTCACCTATTCCAAAATCCCAAATTAGCTCTCTGGCTGACTAGATGTATAGGCTGTACTTGGGCGACAGACGTCGTATAAATCTCCTGGACGCCGGCTTGCAGATGGACGTCGGCCGTGGCGGCGTGGCCGTGGTTGCTGGGCGCTTGAGAAACAGATCGATCGACAAGAATTGGTTCTGCGCGACCTGGCGCTAACAGCTCGGCGCGATCGACGTGTGTGTTTCCTTTTTTTTCTATCGATAGCTTGATCCAGTCCCTAATTTCTGCGCAAGGCCGGCCATCTAATTTCTAGTAGTAGTACATATGTGGGCTGGGCTGCAGGGTATGCCGCGGCCCACCCGGCATACCTTATAGGTCCGCCACTGGCCAGAGGACTGACCGTCTGGTTCAGTGCGAGAGGTGCGACGGCCCGGGGCCCAGACTAAATACGGCCCATATTAGATATTCAGTAATATTGAACCGTGACAGTTGTAAATAGAAAGTCAGAGTTTTGTTTCTGTTTTCCTACATGGCTATAATCCTGTAATGCCATAGTGCTCATTTTACAAATGTCAAGTTCAAATCTGAAAGAAAATGATCACAAGTGTATCCGTTCTGTACTGTATATAAGTAGCTCTCCTCAGTGGAGAGGATATCAACACCCACTACCACCACCACCAGAAGCGGCTCACTCTAGAACACACACACTCCACAAGGTCTCGTACCAACCTACAAATCTTATTGCTGGCCCTCATAACCATGAAATTCATCTGGGAAGAAGGTGGGGTTGGGCCGGCGCGGGAGAAAACTAGGCGCCGGTCGGTGGCGGCATCCTCTCTGGTGGCTGGCGAGGTAGGGTACCTATCCGGCGGCGACGCCCTACACGGTGACAGGCAGGTTGACCTCATCACTTACATGTGTGCCCAGTCTATCAGGTCCAACATTAAAATGTGATCAACCAAAATTAAATGCAATATGTGACAGCTCGCCCCAAAAGTGGTAGGTATTAGCCATTTTTTTTTTTGAAAAAGATACCAATCTGTTGCTCTAGCCGCAATTATCCTGAAAATGTCGGAAATGTCTTTTGGGTCATAGGAGCATACACTTCTACAATGCGTGCGTCTAAACCTACGGCCCAAAACTACAGGCCTGTTTGGAAGCTCAATATTTTTGAAGTATTCCGAGGATACTTCAGTTTTCAGAAATACAAAAGTATTAAATATTTTGAGGTGTTTGGTTCTATTAAAAAATGTAGTTTTATATACTTCAATACTCAAGAAACTACACTATTTTCGAAGTATATGAAAAAGAGGGTTGCACCTCTTTTGCCAAAACTGAAGTATTGGTTCGCTAGGCAAAGGAATACTGTAGTTTTTGAATACTTTGATTTTTAAAATACTTCACTGCCAAACTAAGCCTACGTGTGCGTAAAATGTGATGTAGTCGACAGAGCGACTAATTACTAAGGGCGTGTTTGGTTTAGATTTTACGTACAGATTCACGTTCTGGCAGCTGGAATCGCAACCAAACGGTATTTTCGAAGACACCAGATTCGGCGACGCGGGTGATTCTCGACGTGTAAAACCGAAGCGGGCGAACCCCCAGATTCCAGTGCGTTGCGTCGAAGGAAAGGGGTGCAAATTACCCGCCATGCCATCCCATTAGTGAAAATAACGGTTCGTTTTTTATTTCTCTCCTCCTGCAGAACTGGCCGCTCCTCCCGACTCCTCTTTTTCTCCTCAACCCAGAACAGGAAGGGCGGCGCCCAGGCTAGGGTTCCGCCTCGCCGGTCGATTCCGGCGGCGTCCGGCGGTGCGCCGGCCGGAGATCGGAAGCACCCAGCCCTCCAGTTCTTTCTACCACCGAGACCGGTCCGTTTCTGTTGCGGCAGCACGCACAAGCACCCCTGTCGACCGCCGCTCCAAGATCTGTCGCGCCGTCGCCTCCGCGAACAAGTCCAGAGACCGGCCGGCCGGAAATCCACCTGCGTAGCCTAAAAGGTATGGCCTCCTTCTCTTCCCTCCTCTCCCTCCTTCCCATCCCGTTCCTCCTCCATCCCGTGCCTGCTCACCTCCTGTTTTTCTTTCTTTTTTTTCTTCTGATTTTGCAGTCTTTGATTGCAATCTGTGATGCCAACGTATGATTAATTGTTTGTGATATACATCACTGATTATGTGTATGGTGCAGTCATATATAGGAATTTTTTCTCCTCCTGAAATACGCTTGCTAGCTGTTTGTGAAAATGATTGTAGGAAAATGCATGTTTGTTCTACAATCTGTACATATTGGTGTGACGTTATATTTCCAGCATATGATATTGTTGCATATTAGCGAAAGTAATTGATTTTTGTGTGATTGAAGTATGGGTGAGAAGGCTGTATGGGATAAGGCAAATGTCAAGCATTTCTGTGACATTTGTAAAGAAGAGGTTCTTGCTGGGCACATGCCCTTAGGTCATCTAAATAAAGTCGGATGGAGGAACCTTGAAGACAAATTTGCAGAAAAATCTGGGAGAAAGTTAGAGCATTTGCAACTAAAAAACAAATGGGATAATCCATAGAGTCCTACGGTTTGAAGTCAACAAACAATGTTTCATCCATTGAGTCACTTGCAATGTTTTTATGGATTGTTGGAGGCCCCCAAGCATTTACGCAAGCTGAGAACCGCTTTGTTAGGTCATTGTGGACAGTTCATATGAAGTTTAAAGAAGTGTTGTTGTCTTTGCGAAAATTAGCAAAGGATAACATCAAGTCGAGAGATCCTACTTTCAGTAACGAGCATGCAAAGGTTAAAGATAGTCGATTTTGGCCTCATTTTAAAGGTGCTATTGGTGCTATAGATGGTTCACATGTCCCAGTTTCGGTTCCTGAAGAGCAGGTGGTTAACCACACATGTAGGCACGGGTATACTTCTCAAAATGTCCTTGCTATATGTGACTTTGACATGAGGTTTACCTTTGTGGTTGCTGGTTGGCCGGGCTCTGCACATGACACTCGAATCCTCAATCACGCATTAGCAAAATTTGCAGATCAGTTTCCAGTGCCTCCAAAAGGTAGAAAAATGTCCTATGTACTTCAATACGTGGTCTCTTTTATTATTTCTTGGTGCTAACTTATATTTTTTCAGGCAAATACTATCTTGTCGATTCCGGCTATCCAAACTGAACTGGATACCTTGCTCCTTTCAAGGGGAGTACATATCATCTACCGGAATTCCGTATCCGACGTCAGCGTGCGCCTCAAGGGAAGTTTGAGATATTTAATTTTCTGCATTCGTCCTTCGCAATGTCATTGAGCGTGCATTTGGGTCCTGAAACAAAAGTGGCACATATTGAAGGCTATGCCAAGTTTCCCACCTCGTACACAGAAGCATATCATTATTGCTTGCATGGCGTTGCACAATTTTATCCGTGATAGCAAATTGCAGGATGAGGAGTTTGATAAATGTGATGAGGATGAGGACTATATGCCTGAAGCGGCACAAGCACAAGGAGGTGACGTTCTAGAAGAGGAGAACGAGGTGACCATGAACACCGTTCGTGACATGATAGCGATTGCCTTGTTTGTTGCGAGAGCGACCTAGAATAGTTATGTCGATGCGAACCATGTCTTTTGTAGTTATGTCGATGGCGAACATCAAGTGTTGAACCATGTCTTTTGTAGTTATGTCGATGGCGAACATCAAGTGTTGAACCATGTCTTTTGTAAAATATTAGTATGTATGAAATATTAGTATATGCAAAATTTGCCAAAAAGATCAGTTCGACGCCAAACAATGTACAAATCGTTGTTTCGCGATTAATTAGTATATCTATATGCTCTCAGGCCCTCAGGGGCATTACAGAAATTTCCTATTGAATCCACAGTTCACAGTTGTTTTAACCAAACGGCTTTCAGCTTTCCCACAGTTGTCAGCTCACAGCAGTCTTTCCACAGCTGATTTTTCAGAAATCTACAGCTCAACCAAACACACCCTAAACTGAAGTCACGCATTCCATACTCGCTTATAATAAAATAGATTACATGGACGTAATCAACTACAGTAATCCACAATAGAAACGGTATGAAAATGTGGCTATATACAACGGGGAGAGTCCCCAGTTGTGATGCGACGTTGGATTCGCGGTTGCGTGTAGGTCCAACCATGCAAATCACAACGAGGATGATCCGACGAAAAGCCAGCTGGCCGTACGGATCGACAAAGCTAATTAACCATCTTTTTCAAAGTTTAGTCACGCTGGTCCATCCTTTTATTTTATGCTGTATAGCATATGCTTCCTTTGGCCATGTAAAAGTGATTGTTTTTGTAAATTATTACTTTGGAGACAGGTTTCTTTCAAGAAAAAGTTGATTTTGTCGTTTCTAGGCTAGCCGTGGACGGAGGAGTATCGAAAAAGGCAGTCTTTGACGGTTGAACTCGGGATTATCTTCTCTCTAAAAAAAAGGCAGTAGCTTTCGAAGGGCAAACAAACAAAGAAAACGACGCGAGGGAAGCTACCTGGAAGCATGGTGACAGAGATCATCTCGATCGACGCCGGCCATCGGCTGTCGTCGTCGTCGCCTACGTGGTCGCCGACGCCAACGAGTCGTGCGTGCGCTCGTGCGGAGGTGCAAGACGCCAAAACCCACCATTTTGCAACGCGTGTACACCACGTTTTCCAAATATAGATTTTTAGAACGGTTTTAACTTTTAACCGGCAATAAGTGGACGTGTTGTCATTCATTTGGTTCAATGTTGGATGTTCAGTTGTGAAATGGACCTGCTAGGTTCTTATGGAATATGCTTGGAAATGAAATTTGCGAAAATGGACGTGTTCAGTTGTGTGGTGCATCGAGACCTGTTCATGGAGGTGTGTGCCAGACTGGAGGATACGACGAGGGACTTTTTATCCCAACATGGATGGCAGCATAATTTGCAGATTGGACCTCCATCATCATAGGCGTTTCTACACTTTCCCATCATGATATGTAATTCGCCTTTTATTTTTCGAAGTTCTGGACTCGTTTCGGCTGTGTGCATCCTCGTTATGCAGAGCCTGAGTGTAATAATTAAATCTTTTAAGTAATAAAAGCTCTCTTTATCTAAAAAAATGCTTGTAAATAAAAGCATATGACTTTCTTTTTTAATGCTTGTACATCACTTATCTTTTGGAATGCCCCTTTTACAAAAAAAATAAAATATAGCGAACAATACATATAAATTTCGGTCTATCACCCTCACCCAGATATATGGCGTACAATACATATGAAGCAGTCGAGTACAGGTTACTGTAATCAGATCACACAGTTTCTAGGAGGTTCTTGATTGCTGACGCCGCGGATGATCGAGTCGTGCGTGCGGCGCTGCAAAACGCCAAACACAGCACGACCACTTCTTCAACGTCTCTCCTACGAATTTAGCTGGGACTGAACGTATTCAGGCACGTCTAGATAAGATTTTTCTTCCAGGGAAGCAGTACAAAATTACATGGAGGCAATGTAAACGTCAGGAGGATAAAGATGCCATCCTTTTTCTCACTGTGAATATACTACTGTATATGCTTTAACCGCCACTAGAGTGATGCCACCTGGGAGAGTACTTGTTCTAATTTGGTTCTCATCTAATCGCTTCGAAAGGTACTGACTGGGTCGCTGCTTGTAGTAGTATATCCTACTCTCCCCTCAGCCACTAGAATTTTCTGCTTGTACGAGAAAATCTGGCAACATTTACTAAAGCAAGTGGTTTGAATTGAAAGTGCAAACGGTGAAAATTTATACGTACCAAGGAGGCAATGCCAGGTGCAGTGAATCAACTTCACAGGAAATAGCCGCTTTACAAAATGTCCCAATTGTTTCACAATACACCGAGTGTAAAATATGGCACTCCACTCAAAAGTCCGGCTGCCATCAAAGATCTTAAACCTCTTACGGGGCTAGCTGTTCAAAAGCTTCCCAAGTTTACACGGCATCCTCCGGTTATCATGCCCAATTATAAACTCTCATTGCTATGAAGCCAGCTGTTTGGCGCAATTGGGCACCGCCAAAATTCAAATTCTTCGCGTGGCTAATTCTTCAAGATAGAATTTGAACCGCCGACAAATTACAATGTAGGGGTTGACCAAGTTGTGAATTATGTCAACTTTGTCGATGAGAGCGGCCTGAGTCGGCGGCGCATATTATGTTAGTGTGTGGGTACGCGCGTGGCGTTCTAGTTTGGCTTGGCTTTGATCCCTGAGGACCAATATATAGGAACGTTTTGGATCGTTCATGCATTGGTGGCTATCCATCACCAGTAGCCATAGCGAGAGAAGAAGGGTGATGGCTCCTTGGTTATGCTTATAATATCATGGGAAGCATAGAACGAACAACACAATAGAGTATTTCGACACGTTTTGCTCCATTCCAAATGCCATCTTAGACAAAATCAAGGTTGAAGCGGGAAATTGTTAAATCGCCGGAGCGAAGCACTTAGGTTCCATCATGCCGCGGCTCTGTTGTACATTTTTATTCTTTTTCGGTTCTATGACCTTGTCTGTTAAACTCTTCTTAATAAATATGATGAAGCTTTTGCCTCCGTTTGAAAAGAAAACGTGAACTTGTATATACGAATAATGTTTGTGAGTGAGTAATAGTGTGGGTAGTTGAGGAATTTGGATGTGAAGAACTCAGAAGTAAACCCAATTGTTTAACCAGAAGTAAACCCAATTGTTTCTCTGCCTCTCTGGCTCTGCGCGTTCCATTCCACCAGGAGAAGGTTCGCGAAAAACCCACCAACCGAACCCTTCGTCAAAACAACGCCCAAACCCCCTCCCTTCCCACGCAGACGCAAACGGACGGACTCCCCTCCCCCTCTCCCCATTCGCACTCCTCCGCGAGCCAGCCAGCGCCGGCGACCATGCCCGAATTGCTCTACGCCCGGCCTCTCAACCACTCTTACATTCCGGATCCCCGCTGCGCGCCGCCGCGCCCTCTGGTCGCCTCGCCGGCGGCCTACCTCGCCCTCCTCCAGCTCGCCGCGCCGGTGGCCTTCGTCGTCCTCTGGTGCCTCTGGCGGGCCCTGCATCTGGAGCGCCTCGCCGGCGGAGGAGCCCCCGCTGCCCACCCCCCTGCGGCTCCAGAGGAGCAGCGCACCCTGCTGTACCCGGACCGGGTCGGGGTCGTCGCCGCGGCCGTTCGAGGCGTCCTGGAAGTGGAAATCCTCGTCGACCGCAGGGCGACCCGCGGGTACTTCCGGCACCAATCGATCCACCTCCTCCAGGCAGTTCCCGGAGGCGTCCGTCTGGTCGACCCCGAATCCATGGACCAAATGGTTCGGGGCTCGCCTCATGCCGTCGAAATGCTCCGTCAAGCCTCGATCCGCGGCGACCCCATCGGAAGGTGCGTGCTGTATCCATTCATCCCGATCGACCTCTTGTATGCCCGTTTCTTGTGTCGCTTTGTACTGAGCTTTCACACCCTTTCCACATTTTCCCTACTTCGGCGATTTCTTGGTCAGCACACACTGTCTCTGTTACTACGTGAAATTTTATTCAGTTCGCCTTTACATTTTCATTTCGATAGTAACGATAATTTTGCCGATGCCTTAGTGACTGTCTTCATTAACCACTCTCTGAAACGTTCAACACATATTTACCTGATCAATTGGATCGAACAGTGGGTTACTTTCTTATACGGCGACCCAAGTATCGGTTCCAGCAAAAGGAGCAACCCATTTCTTTTGCTGTGAGACATGACTGACGACTGTAAATATGGCTGCAATTTCAGATAAACAAAGTCACCCACATTGAAAGTTCTTTCAGTTCTCCCTTTGTCAGCTTGGACCTTCATCCTCTGATGCACATGTTCCAGCGATGCGGTAGCAGTCTATTCATAGTGTCCCTCTCCTGTAACCACTCTTCTAATTTAGGAACGGCACAAGATTCCACCCTGTCAGTGGAAAGAATTTTGGTGAATGCCCATACAGCACCTCAAATGGCGTTTTCTCCAAACTTGTATACCAAAACTCTGCCAAATGTAGCGAATGTGCCCATTTAGTCCGACAGGAGTGAACAAAGCATCTCAAGTATCCCTCCATACAGTGACTGACCTGTTCGGTATGTCCATCCGACTCAGGGTGTCTAGCTGAGCTCATTCAGAGTTGTGTCAGACAATCGAAACAATTCCTGCCACCGCTGTTTGCTGGTAAAACTAAAAACAGGATCTCTGCCAGATACTATGGCCATAGGTAGAGCATGTAATCGAAATATCTCATTCGTATAAGCCATAGCCTCCGATAAGGCTGTGTAAGGATGAGAAAAAGAAAAAAGGTGCATATTTTGAAAAGTTTTCCACCACCACCATGATACAATTGAAATGTGCAGATTTTGGTGGACCTGCAGATTTTGGTGGACCATCCACAAAATCCATAGTCACCACCTCCCATGCACCAGATGGCACTTTAAGGGGTTGCTGCAGTCTAGGAAATATAACCCTTTCTCCCGTAGCTTGCTGATAGACAAAACAACCCTGGACCCATTGTTGTACAAATTTCGTCAAGCCAGGCCATGAAAACAATTTTTTTATTCTGCGATAAGTTGTATAAAACCCATAGCGCCCTCCAATGGCACTGTTATGAAGGGCTTGAGTGATTTGAACTTGCATTTTATCATTGTTTCCAAATCATACCCTGTTTTATACCTAATAATCCCATCCATCAAGGTAAATTGATCAAACACGGGAAATAGCTAGCTTGACCAAAAGTTTCTTAGCTTGTTCATCATTTATGAGTCTGAGAATGATTGAAGGAGTACAAGCAGATTGAACTTGTTCCATTACACAACCTTGTACCAGAAACAAAACAGAATCACACTGGGCACCTACTTGCAGTTGTGCCAAGGACATTGGATTGCATGAAGTAGTGTCATCCTTCACTCCAAACAGTTTCTTCTATGAGTCTCCTTGATTAACTTACATCCATTTGTTTTCTCAATCCACATTCATAGGACTGTGAAACTGTAAACACTCCATTCCAAGAATCACATCATAGCAGCGTAGAGGTATCACCTTCATTTCAGTGTAAAATGATTAACCCTGACACCGCCACCGGCAATTAGGTAACATTTATGTGCCTCGTAGAATTTCTCCACTTGCTACTTTTACTCTGATAGGGTGTGGCAATTTGACCGTCCCTTGTAATTTGTCAGCCGACACCGCACTAATTAAATTGCCAGAAGAACCAGATTCAATCTAACATAAGCACTTGTTGACCTTGAAATCACACCCTGCAGCCTGAAGGATGCTTTGTTTTCAGTACCTGACATAGCCTTTTGCGAAAGGGCCCGCAATTCCTGATAAGAATACCCTTCACCATCAGGAGCAGTTGTAAAAGATTCAGGACTATCTGGATCCTCCAGCATTTCCATAAGCTTTTCCACTAAGTGTAGTTGCACTGTTGGTGCTCATTGATGTTGATTTCCCTACTTTTCTCCACATTTGAAACAGACACACATAGCAAGCCGACAGGATTTCAGAGCAGCAAACTTCTCTGTACCAGATACAGTCTTAGGATTATCAACTCTTTTGCGTTCTTCTGCTGCATTTCTCAGGCGATACGTCGAGCTAGACTTTTTTTTTGAAGAGGGCACGGACTCCAATTTCCATTACTAGAAACCAGCGAATTCAACAACATACAAACTACTAAAACAAAAAAATAACAGAAACTGCAAAAGACACTGAAGATAAGGAGATCTAGAGAAACTATTGTTATCACAGAAGAACCAACAAAAATACACTATTCTTAACGTCTAAGAGTTCTTTCCCATCATGAAAGACACTGAAGCCATGTCCTCCATCAGCCAGCCGTAATTCTTTTTGTGTCCAATCTCCATCCATGAGGCGCCCTGAATGCTTCATTTGCTATTTGTTCGAACAGCTTTTACTTCCCATCTCAATTTCTCTTGCGGTTCCTTTTTGTCTGTAAAACAGACCATGCATTGAGCCAATATCCTACCATATTCACAAGTGTAAGTGGATCAGTAATATGTTTTGTCTCGAAACAAGCACTATCGTGCAACCTCCAAATGGCCCACAACACCGCAGCAACAGCTACGGTCACCAATTGTTTCGACTGTTTTTGAAAGATAGGAATCCAAGTCCTAAAAAGTTCACAGAACCAGGAATCTTCTTCCAACTGAAAGCACATTTCATAATATTCCAGACTAGCTTGGCCGCAGAACAGTGTATGATCAAATGATAAACCATCTCAGGCAAACCTCAGAATTGGCAAGAAGGATCGCCGCCATTTTCTTCTTAGCAAATTGTCTTTAGTCAAGATGCTATTTTTGAGTGCCAGCCATAAAAAGATCTCAATCATTAGACAGTTTTACATAGAAATTTATATGGGAAATTAACTTGTTTAACACATACTCCCTCTGTCTCAAAATATATGGCGCACTTAAATTCCGCTGGTCAACAACGTACAACTTTGACAGTGATTTGTACTTATAATTTTTCCACAAAATTCGTATAATAATACATGAAATAAAAGAACTTTGCAAGACGAATCCAACGATATCATTTATACGTTCTCAATCCATATAATTTAGTATATATTACTGGTCAAAGTTGACCCTCAAAGACCAACACAAAAATAGCGCGCCTTATATTTTGGGATGGAGGGAGTAATTTTGTGTACAATGATCTAACCGAGAAAACTCCATTCTTGGATAGAGACCACCAGACTTTTGTCCTGCTCATCCGTCAACTGGACCTCATCGCAAGTTTGTTTGATACTCTCAAAAAGTTCCAAAGTCTCACCATATAAGGTTCTCCTGAAATTCATATGTCCCCGTCCCCTACCCAGACCATCAGCTACAGCAGCATTTCTGTCGAAGCTAATGTTATATAATCTGGGGTAGGATTTACATAGAGGTTTCTATCCTACCCACCAATCTTCCCAAATCCTGGTGTTTCTCCCATTACCCACAATCTTCTTACACGAAGAGTAGAAAATATTCTTAATGCTAAACAAGCCACACCGAAACCACGGGTTTTTAGTAAGACTAGAGATGCATTTATCTTTGATGTACTTATTTTTCAACACAGTTTGCCACAAGCCCTCTGAGGTCTCTAGCTTCCAAAACCATTTTGCCAAAAGGCATTTATTTATACTCTCCAAATTCTGAATCCCTAACCCACCATACTCTTTGGGTAGACAAACATTAGAACATTTTACCAAGTGTTACTTGCGTTTACCCAATCTTTCTGGCATAATAGCCTTGAACAGAAGAAATCAAGTGTTTTCTTCACTCCAATTGGGAGGAAGACATGACATCATAAAAGTGGGCATGTTAGTCAAGCATGTCTGTATGCATAGACCTGCCACCTATCCCTAACATTTTCCCTTTACAGCAACTACATTTATTTTCTACTTTATTTTCTACGGATTTCCATTCCGTATTCTTAATCCTAACTTCATCCACTGGGATCCCCAAACACCTCACAGGCAATTTTACAATAGGACAAATGAAAATTCTTTTGTAAGCGTCAGCTTTATTCATTGCCTCGCTGAACAAGAATAAATCGCTTTTATGAAAACTTATTTTCAAGCCAGACATTTGTTCAAATGCACACAATGAATTTTAGGTTGTGGGAATTCATAAGATCATCTTGTAACTGAAAAATGGTATCGTCCGAATATTGAAGCATATTCACACACCCATCCACATATTCTCCCATTAGGCCAGCCACAGGCACCAACATTCTTCATAAGCAGAGCTAGTGCATCAGCTTCCAGATCAAACAACATTGCCGTTTCAGCAATTTTTGTTGAGCTAGATGATATAGGAGCAGAGAAAGTCGCTTATGAGTTGCTGCGAGAAACATCGCCATGCTTACTGAAAGACACATGTCGATCATTGTCCTCAGCAATTTTCTCCTGAAAAAAGGCAAGAGAAACAGTTCTGGAGAATGAATCAACACTGTAGGGCAGATGTTTTAGGTACACACCTAGTTTGAATGTTTGATATAGTAGTTTCTTCAGACTTTTCTGTAGTGCAGAACAATTTTCAGTTTCTCTATCCGGATGGCTGGAGTGTTCACTTCAGCACTCTCTCTCTGTTAGACACAGTTACCAAACATATTTAATACAACTTCCAATTTTTGCAATCCTGTTTTCTTTTCCACAAGAAAAGAAAAAACATACCACGTCCAAGTGTCATGCTCGAGATATGCCTTTCCTATAGCCTATTATGCCCTGCTTCCCTACCATTGCAGCGAGTTAAGCAGAAATTTATACTTTTACCTGGAAAATCTTGTAGTGATGGCATTTTCTTGCACAATATGTAATCCACCATGGAAGAACAAATGCATGCCGATGTTATATAACTTCTTCTCTCATGTAAATCTACTGAGTTAATTGACTTATGTCAGCAATTGACCAAGTAGTGTCTGAGTGAATGACTACATCAAGTGCCACCCTTGCTATGAAGCATAATTGCGGGACTGCCATTGTTCCAATTGTTCTTCCAGTAATTTCTACCACAAATATGCTTCATGGATATATGTTGATGAATGCTTAAGTTGGAAAACATCTCCTAATGAATCTTATTATGTATGACTTCACGTTGTGCAGTTTCTCGTGATATATCATGCAACGTGTAGTTAGATTGATGTTCTTTTCTTGGTTAGGATGATAGTGTCATCGATGCTTTCTGATTTCTGTTGGACTTTCTGAACGTTTCCATGCACTTTGCAATAGGTTCTGATGTTTGAATATTGCCCATGAAACAGATTTTCCGATGTCATTGGAAACCCATCGATTTTCCACACACATCCTTGTGTGTTGGCCACAGAATCAACTGAGATGGTCATCAAGTTGAAAGTTGCTACTGTACTTGTATGTTTGGTATGGCGAGAACTGAATCTACAGAATCCGCAATTACGTGAAGAATTAAAGAAAGAGTGTTTTGCATTAGTTGCTGGGAAATCTGTTGAGAATATCCTTGAGGTAGTGCGTTCGTTCACTGAGGCAAGCTGGTGTGCTTGCCATGTTGAGGAAGTGCTGACTATCATGGACACACTGGTTGATGTCCTGTACAATGTACAGAGCCTACCTTTGAACAGATCTCATGAGGCTGCTAGTATTTCTTGTAAAATAGTGGATGCTCTCAGAGGAATACTTGATGGAACTACAGATGATAGCAATAACATGGAAGAATCTTATGTCCATCCAGTGAATGTTGTTCTCATACAAGTCTTGGATTTTTCCCTTGATAATAGGGATAGGGTGCTGTCACTAATTCCTGCTGGTAACCCTTTCTCTGACATGTTCGCTTCCTGGGAATCCAAGATCAAGAAAGACACCGAAAGAATATCTCAGTATGAAAATGGTAAAATGTACATCATCCTCTTGAATAATGCCTATGATGTTTGGCAGATCATGTGCCGTGGAGCAGCCTTTTCCGATGTAGAACTGCTGAGTATGCTCATTTGTATGATCCACCGGTACAGGAAGAGCTACTTTGACGAATGTTGGGTTCCACTTACAATGCCATTATCGAAGGAAGATTATCTGAAAAAGCCACGGCGTGCATTTTTGGATGAATTTTCCCAAGGATTCGTTAGTACCTGCCATTGCCAGATGAGCTGGAAGGCACTACCTGCTCTGAAGCGCGATCTGCGAGTCGAGATAACAAATGTAGTTGTTACACCATACAAGGCTTTTCTGCGTGCACTGCAGACAAATCCTAGCCAACTAGAGGTGGTTTATTCACTCAGACGATTCATGCGAGGAAAGAAGAATGAAAATGCGTATACTGCTGAGCAATTGGAATACAAGATCAAACAATTATTTGAAAGCTGAGAAGGCAGCTAGATTCAAATGCCTGCCTTTATCCATGTTTTACCTGTATATGCCCCATTGGGCCATAGCAAATAGAAAGTACATTCTCTTACATAGCCATGTATTGAACAATTGATTGTGGACAACATCGCGTTGGAAGAAGGCATAAAGTGCACATAATGTAGTGATTTCTCTCTGATGTATGTTCAACAGTATAGATTTGTAGCGGTACATTGAGTAAACAGAAACTTGCAGTTTTGTTCAGCTCTCGTATGTTGCTGTAATGCACTTGTGTTCAGTTTATGATTGACAAGTCCGCATCTGAAGAAAATGAGCGTGTTGCTCTAGTTTGATGGATTGCTCAAAGTTTCGGACATTTGCAAATCATTATTCTCTCAAGTATGCTTTTACATGCTGAATCTACTTTTCCCTTCAAAGTTTCAGCATCCAGCAAATCTAGTGTGGGTGACAACTCAAGAGAAGACATTTCAGTGACCGGCAGAAAGGAGAGTTCAAACAAGTGATGCACAGCACACGGATTTAAAGCACTGGATGAAAGCACCTCGAAGAAAATCAAACCAAAAGAAAGAAAGCACCCCATAATCAAGCGGTTCTCCAGCGCTTTAAACACTGGGTCGACTCGAAATCCTTTCCTGATACTGCCTTTGCACCTTCACGGTCAATCTCCTGACGAGCCCGAACCCTTCCGTGGCTGCAGCAGGAAAGAGACTGCTTTGCCAACAGCGTCAGTGTTTTGTCGTGTCCAATCAGCTTGGATTCAAAGACTCATTTCGGAAACGCCACAGCGCACAAATCAACTGACTCCCCACAACAAGCAGAAAGGACATTTCTGAACTGAAGTTGCTCACCCTGTCGTAAATCACCTGACACAACACTTTGTTCTTCAGAGGTATCCAAAGCTTCCAAACTGCTTTCATATGCAGAACCGTAGTTGATTTTGAAAATGAAATGAATGAAACAAAGATGGCGCCCACAACTTTGGCGGACCCTTGTGCTAAACGCTGAATAAAATCGCATGCCAGGTAGTAGATTTACTAACGAAGCATAAGTACAAAGTGTATTTCAGGTTGTGGTAGCAAGCTTCTCCAGGAAAATAAATATGCTTTCTTGTTTGAATCCGAAGAATACGTGTGCTCACTTTCTTTTATATTTTGAACTTGTCAACTGAGCCGTGCATGAGAATAGAGACAAAACTGCTAACTTAATATGCTTCTAACCTACACCTCATGGTTTGATAACTGCTCTACCTTCTATTCTCCAACAAAATGGCTTGGTAACTCTGGTATCTAGAATTATCACAAAATGGCATCTGTATGAGTACTACAAAAGGTACAATTTCAAAGAAAATAAATATACAAGCACAGATACAGCTATCAAGGCCATGGCAGGAAGCCACTACATTCTGGTATGATAAATGCAACGGCCATCTACAAGTCCAGTGTCCTCTGCTCCGCCATTAGCTAGCTATTCATCCTTCAAACAACACTCTTATCTCTTCTTTCAGTTCCTCACCACTATATCTCTTTTGTTTCTTCTTTCCTGCAATGACTCGTTCGACTGAACAGAGCACCCCTGAAAACCGGCTTCGGTTTTCCAGCAGTGCAGAGAAGGAAACCTCATAGGGTGGAACAATTACATCCACTATCTCTTCTCGCAGTTTGTACCTAAGCTCAGCTGTAACCTTCCATGTCCTCTGGTTACCACAGGTGAGAAGAAATTCGGCAGTAAACTCGTCCAAGTTCAATTGGAGAGTGTTGTTCAGAGGAACCCAACACTCATCGAAGTAGCTCTTCTTGTATCGCTGGATCATTGAAGTGACGGTGCTCACCAGTTCTACATTGGACAATGATGCTCTTTGACGCCTCAGGATTTGCAAAACACCAAATGTGTTATTCAAGAGGAACATGTGTTTTCTGCCCTTTTCACCTTGGCACACCATCTCTGCATCTTTCTCGAGCTCGCGGGCCCAGGAATCAAGCATGTGAGAGCAATGCTCATTGGTGTGGCGTGCCGACTGCTCCAGATCTTTCAGGCCTTGTATGAGAAGGCCATTTGCTGGATGAATTGTAGATTCGTTGCTGCTATGGGTGTCCAGAAATGTTCCTCTCAAAGCCTTCTCCATCTTATAAAGATTACAAGCAACCCCATTACATCTGTTCAAAGGTAGTCAGACAGTTAAGAATCATTTCAAATAATTGTAACCACATACTAGTACTAGTATTCATTGTGGGGACAAATAGTCATTTTGCCCTTATTGCAAGATTTTGCATGTCGAGGCAGAAATTACTAGTAAATAGTTGGCAGACTACATACACTCCGTGCTATGTCTTCAGATAACACACATCAGAAGATTCCTAAGTATTTCAGTCCTCCAAAATTCTTATGAAAAACAGTCGAATCAAATAGGACTTCGGGATTTGTTTCCAGAGGTGTCGTTAAAGTCCTCTCTTTCCATGCAGTTCGTTTTACCCCTCTCAAGTTTGACGCCTTAGAGCAGTCAAAGTGTCCTGTATGTAACGCCGAACCTTAAACATTGAAGAGGTATTTAGGTACTACTATCACGATGCTTTGTATGCAAACTGCTTACATTTAATATGGTTTGTGATTGTTGGTAACCTCTCAACCCTGTGGCATGTGACCAGCCGCAAACGTCATTGGGCCTAATTATGCAAAGATGAGTTGCTTTAGATGCCGATTGCCTAAGTAACAACAAGTTAAGAACAATAAAAACTAACTGGAAATTGCCGACAAGCCTGTTCAGAGAAAGATTAAGCATGATCACAAAAATGTTGATCACACTGCCTACAGATTCAGGTTGCTTTCAACCTTTTGCTTTACCAATCTTTGAGATTACATTCCCTGTGTTTTGAAACATCTTATGAGAATCAAAAATTTAAAATTGAGCTTTTCACCTATGGGCGATGGTTTACAGTAACCTCACTCTGTTTCCACTCTCAGAACAAAGTACAGGCAAATGGAGCATCTGCGTGAATCGCAGGGAACGAGATGAGTTTGATGTGCCGCCAATCGACATAAGTTTTTGCAGCACCGCAGAGAAATGCCCTCACCGTCCCTCGGTGAAGGATCTCCGGGCATCCACTCTTCCAGATCTTGGATGGTAGAGCCGCCGCATAGCGGGCGCGCGGTGCCAGCGAGTGTCGGCACTGACGGCCGAGTGGTGGCGGCTTGGGCACTGGCTGTGCGTAGGGTTGCACTTTGCAAGGGGCATCCTGCCAAGGCCCGCATAAGTAGTAGACTACTCCCTCCGTTTTAGATATAACATGTTTTAGCCATTTCCATATTCATACGTATCCACTGATATCTAAAATGTTTTAGTGTGTAGAGTCACTCATATCAGTCCGCATCTAGACAACATGCACAACATCTTATATTTAAAAACGGAGTGAGTAGTAGTTAGTTCAAAACAAACTAAATATTAGCAGAGCAATCATAACTAACTTTGCCTATTTTCACTATTTTGCGGGACGGATTCGGGCGGCGCCCTACACCCCTAGATGTGGGGATGTGAGTTAAGCCGCTTGGAACTGTTAAGATAGTACGGATGCCGTTGCTTAGGCTATCGAGGAGATGACGACATTAGGCGTGGCGGCGGCTTCGGCCAATGAGGAGTCTCCGGCGATGGCTTGGGATGAGGCGCGGAGCCGCGCCGCCTCAAGGAGCCACGTAGTGGGCTGGCCCATTTTGATATTTTTTCTTTTGCATTCTTTTTTGTTTCTTTTCTATTTTCGAAAGGTATTCAGATTTTAGATAAGTTTTATGATTTGGAATTTTTTAGATTCCAAAATATCTTCATATTTCGAGAACGTTCAAATTTGAAAAAGCAAAATTCAAACGAGTTGAAATATGGAAAAATTAAGGATTTGAAAATGTTCAAATTAAAAGAATTGTGCCTATTTACAAAAAAAATAAAAAATCCTAATTTGGGAAAAATAGGTTTGAAATAATTTTCAGACTTGAATTTTATTCAGATTTTAATTGTTTCAGATATAGGAGCACCGGAGAGCGGGCGGGGATGGGGAGCACCGTAACTGCCATTGGTCCACTTATTAAATATATATAATCCGAATATCCCACCCGCTCAATTTTCAAGGAGGATTCTTTAATTTTTACCAACGTGATTTGCACAAGTGGTAGTACTGCCCACCTGGCGAATTTGACTAGTAGTGCCCAACACCCCTCTCGTCCCCGTCCACCTCTTTTCCCCTCGCTACAGTTGAGAGAGGCGAAAAGGGAGGCGGCTTCTTTTCCTCCGTCGTCGGCCGGCGACTCCTGGGGTTCTCCTTGCCTCCGTCCGCCGCTCCGGCGGCGGGAGGTGAGGAGAACCTCGGGTCCTCGCGTCGGGCCTGTAGATAGCGGTAGGAGTAGGTTTTCTGCCGGCGGCGCTCGGGTGGTGGTGGTGCCGCGGCGAGGAATAAGGTGTCCGGAGCTCCAACCCCACCTCAACGGCGGTGTCCCCGGCGTTGAGGAGCTCGCGGATGGTGTGGTCTGCGGATCCTCGGATTCGGCAGATCTGGTGTTCCTCTTCTCTTCCGGGAGAGGGGATCTAGGGTTCCCTCGATCTGTCGGCATGGCGGCGGTGCCGGCAGATCGGTTGGGATTTTTGTACCTCCGGCTTCGTCTGCTCTTCTCGGTTGTCTTCTCCGGCGCCGAGAGGAATCCGGGTGGTTTTCTTCCGGAGATCGATTTCGGTCTCAGGTCTCGGCAGTGTCTGTTGGAGCTCGCTACGGAAGGCTGGGTGGCTGCTTGGTGGAGGATCCGGCACGGCGGCGGCTGGTGCTGGGTCTGGGGCTGGGTCTGGGGCTGGACGACAGGGTGGCCTGGCATGGTCGTTTCAACGTTCAAGGTTCCGCTGCTTGCGGCGGGTAACTCCTGGCTTCAAATCTGGTGGTTCTCCCTCATCCAGATGTGGTGGTGCTCGCTTCTCTTCCTCGGTGCCGGTGGCGTTGCAGTGAAGGTTTGGAGATGCGCTTGCTGGAGGTTCTGCAGCGATTCTTCTTCGTCCTGCCGTTGTCTCTGTTTCCGTTTTCGAGTTGTTTGTAGCGTGTGTGTTCTGATGCTTGTAATCTTCCTCTTATGTTGAATACTAGTTTTGAAAGCGAGTTGTTTGTAGTGCATGTGTTCTGATGCTTGTAATCTCCCTTCTATGTTGAATACTAGTTTCGAAAGCGCGGCTTGCCGCGTGCCACCATTTGATTCAAAAAATATTTTGCCCAGAATACTCTTGTGTTATACAGATTCATGAGACGACAGATAATATTTGAATATAAGCGACATAGAAAGCTAATGAATACAAACTTGACAAAATCATCAACACCGGGTGCAAAAGTGTAGTGCTATATTAACCACACCATAGCTAATACGCCAGGCAATATATATTAATATAGTCGGAGCCAAATTGTAACTTGTGGCGCAAGAACACATAGGGCCTATACACATAGAAGGTAGTAGTATGATGTCCAGATGGTTGGAAAGCTAAGACATATCTCACAATTGCCTCACATCATAATTATGAAAATGATTTTTGGAGTAAATAAACGATTCTAAATTATCTATTGTCGCCATCTATAGTAGGGTTGTAAATGATGTCCTCCATCTGTATCCGAGGTGCATGGATAGTCGCAAAAGACAATGGTAGTTTTGATGGATCTACGTGTGCTTGAAGCGCTGCAACTGCACATCTGAGGTCATTGGTAAATCCTTCGAAATCTAGGAGCATAAACCAGAAACAATTAAGTTCATCAATCTATATGCACAACTAAAATAGGTATTTCAAGAATCCCATGCCAATAGCATTTTAATTTTTTTAGCATGCAAAGAGCAATATACTCTGAAGAATAGGCACATCATAACATGCAGATAGGCACATCAAAACACAAATAGGAAATTCCTTTCACTAAGGGCATGCACATTTCATCTTACAAATACAACTGATAGACACCTACAGTTTGGCAACCATAAATGGAAAAAACCCATCGCTATCAACCATAATTAGAGTTGCTAGGCAGGATGGAATATTCAAGCAAAAATGTAGGGAAGATGAAGACCGGAAGATGATATAAGGTAAAATGCAAGTTAGTCAAAGTTTTAAGCCGCATATCCCTAGTCAAACTCTGGGTGGCGGGTGGGCGAAAAAATGGTGTGGTTCCTCGGGAAGCCCATGGCCTCAGGGGTGAGGCCGATGAAGAGCTTGATGTTGCCGACTGGAACAAGGGTGTAGGCGATGAGTCCGTCTCTCGCCGGGACGAAGGTTTCGTCCTGAACATAGCCGATGGAGCCGAAGCGCGATGCGCGGCCAACGACGATGGTGTCGGGGGAATAATTAACCCGCGACTTATTCAAAACCCAAAAATAGCGACTTATGACTACACCACCATTATTGGGCCACATAGAGATGGGCTGGCCTAGAATCGCAGCCTACCAAAGGAAGGCTCCAGAAGGTCGGTGTTAACTTGCCTTGGAAGGCAAGAAGACAATCAGGCTTCGTGTAGAACTCTTGTAACCTGACGAACCTCTGTGCATATAAAGAGGACTCGCAGGACTTAGAGAGGGTCAAGCCCTTAAACCCTAGTTCATATGGCGAGTACTAGATCGGATCGCCTCCATTGTAACACCTCGAATATCATATCAATACCAATCGAGGGTAGGCAGGAAGTAGGTCTTTTACCTCACATTGAGGGGGCCGAACCTGGGTAAATCTGTGTCGATCTTTGTTCCTACGATCCCAAGTTTGGAGATGCTTGACTCGCGTAATCCCACACCTATGAAGTCATCCATGACACCTGACGTGACAAACCCACGACAGTTGGCGCCCACAGTGGGGCCTGCAGTCAAGAGCGTCACGTTCCGCGTAGGATCCATGAAAGGAGCTGAAGATCTCGCCGTTGGCCGTATCATTACGGTCGATGGCACACCTCTCATTGACGATTCAGGACCGGAAGCCGATTACCTAGAGACCGGCCACGTCATCCCATTTGGATCTATCGACGTTTTCGTCGGTTTCATTGGTAGCAGATCTGTTAGTCCAACCCAAGAAGGCGATTCAGAAGAAGTCGCCGAAGAAGAAGGAGAGTCCGTGGAAAGAATGGACTCGCAAGAGCTTGGGCTCATCATGCCCACCCTCGAAGAAAGTTACTGGGGGTACCCGCTAGGAAAAACCTTATCACCAGATCGAGAGACGGCACAAGTCGCGGTTTACATGACCGGAGGCGCAGGCGCATCTGGAACCGCAGGAGAAGCCGAAGTATCGGCACCCCCAAGCAACCCGCTGCTTGTCCCAGTGTCAGCCACAAACGCCGCCGTCCGCGCAACAGAGATTGAGGCCGCTAGGACCGAGCTCCTGTACGAGGTGTGGCACCCCCCTTTGACACATGTCGCCAGAGAGGCGGTCGCCCTGTGCGCCAGCCCAGGATATCCGGACGCACGTTACGACAATGCAACATAGCGGAAATATCATTACACAATCATGCCCAAAGGGTTACAAATGGTTTACATGGCCATCACGGCATGAAAAATTATCATGGCCAAGAATGGCACGGGACAGAGTTTAACTGGCAGTGGAATACATAGATACGGCAATGGCTTGGTGCGACTCCATTCCACAGGCATCTGGCTGGGCTACTGACCCTAGCACGCTCCTGCTTGATCTCCTTGCTATGATAGTAGATGAATCCTCTCAACGTCTGGCCACATGAAAAGCCAGTCTGAGTATAATGATGTACTCGCAAGGAAACAACCACAAGACATGAATAGTCAAGCAATCAGGCAACAGGTATCTAGCAACAATAATAATCTAAACATGGCAAGTGTCTACTTACAGCAGTCCAAAGATGACAACATGGCATCACAACAAAACATGGCATAAGCAAACAACGGGGGTACCACCAGTACAGAGTCCAAGCCAGGTGGGGTTGGATCGTGTACCGGAGATCACACAAAGAGCTTAACTGTGACGAATAACGGGTGTACCCATTGGTACCAAGTATTATAACTTCACCTGTCATCACAACTAGGCCCAACGGCCACTAGTAGGAAAATGGTTACCCGTGGCGCACCAGTTTTGCTTACCCGTGGCGCAGGGCCCTGCGCCACGGATTGCCACGCCACGGGTAACATTTTAGCCGTGGCGCAGGTGCCCCGGTGCGCCACGGGTAACAAATTAGCCGTGGCGCACCTCTGCGCTCTACGCCACGGGTACTACACTACGTGCGCCACGGGTATTCGTTCCCTGAATTAAAAAAAAAAGCTGCCACCCGGGTCCGCGTGCGGAGGCAGGGCTCCGTTCGTGGTTAACGTTTTCTCGTCTAGATTAAATAAAATTGATGTGACGGCCGCCGCCGCCACGTCTTTCCGGCTTCCAGATGCATGGCTTCTCGCGTCGAGCATGGGGGAAGATGGGCCTCAATTTCGTGCTCGGACGCCGCCGTGGTGGTCTTCCTCGATGACGCCGGGAGGGCTTTGAACTCGACCGCCGCCAGGGGGGCGGCCTTCGTTCCCAACGGCACCAAGGGGGTCTCGATTTCCTGCTCGCCCGGCTCCATGGACGCCGCGCCGGGGGCCTACGACCTTGTGCTCGGCCGCTATCGAGGATTCGTGGTTGATATTCGGGGACGAGCCTCACACATGACGCGGGCGAGCGGACGACGGACTCCACAAAGCCCCCCGCGAGCCGCAGGTCGACGCCGCGCTGTCTCAATGGCAAGCTCCTCCACCAGTGGCTCGTCTCAGGAACAAGGACTACGGGACAAGGAGGAGGAATGGAAGAGAGAGAGAGAGAGAGAGAGAGAGAGGCGCGAGGTGGGGAGCAGCCCGTCGGCGGAGGCTTCCGCGCTGGTGAGGCATTGGTGCCGGCAGGGGCGAGGCGACGGTGCAGGCGGAGCAGCCTTTCCGCTCCTGTTACGGCGGCTTGGCGGCAGTGTTAGCATGTGGTGTGCAGCAGAAGACGAGAAGGAAGAGGAAGAAGAGACGTGCGGTGCGTGGTGTGCATCTGTGTGCATTTTTTTCCTGTGCCGGCTGTGCGTGGTGTGTGCCATGTCATCAATCCATATGACTCTTCTCTCAGCCAATCAGGGACTAGTATTCCCTAGCACACGGATAGTGTGTTTTTTCCGGCCAATCAGAAAGCATGGTCTTTACTGTTTTTCGGTGACGTACATACTAGTGGTGCATCCAAATTTGATGCGCCACGGGTATGTGTTGTCCAAATTTTGTGCTCGGGACCGCATATACTAGTGGCGCACCAGTCTTCCGTGCGCCATGGGTATTTAGTTAGCCGTGGCGCACCAAATATAGGTGCGCCACGAGTATGCCTGTGCATCCCGATTGCCCACGTCCCAACTTAGCCGTGGCGTACAGACTTACCCGGTGCGCCACGAGTAAGGTCTTACTAGTGGCCCACCGCTTTACGGTGCGCCACGGCTAATACTAGTGGCGCACCAAAAATGCGGTGCGCAACAGCTATTTCGCTCACCTATAAGCCTTTTCCTACTAGTGGGCCTTACCACATCTGTTAAACTGCTAGGCCCACTTTCCACTCGGGCATGCACGGTTGATGTTAGCTCAGGTCTAACTCTAGGCTCCCAACGATCACACCGACCCCTGAATACGGGTAACATCCACATCTCAAGTAACATTCCCTGCATCAGCTTATTGTTCGTTTAGTGAAATCAGGTTGTTCATCTTTCTTTCACATCAAACTTAAGTTTAACCTTGATAAGTGCTGGTAGAGTTGGCAAAGTTCGGTGGTGCCCCAAGTGAAGGCGGAATTGTAGATAGTAGCAGTTTTCCCTCAATTAAAGAACCGAGGTTTATCGAACTAGTAGGACTTTGAAATCAACAACGAGGTGAATGTTGAAGATCTCTGGCGCTTGACCTTCAACAGACGCGGACCTGCACACACTCAACCAAAATACTTTGCCCCCAACGGCGGAGAGGTTGTCAATCTCTCCGGTCTCGCAGAACACAAAGCGGTTAATTGTATGATGAAATGGAATAAATGCAAAAGTGACCAGAGGAGTAATGATGATTAAAAGCAAGTAAACGAGGTTGTAAACAATGTAAAAAGATGGACCGGGGGCCATGGGTTCACTAGTGGAGTCTCTCAAGTAAATAAAATATGCATGTGATGGGTGAACAAATTACAGCTAGGCAATTGACAAGATCATGACACAAACCCAATTTAGCTATGACAAAAAGAACATGATAATATTTATGGAGGCATCACGACAAGGAAGAAAGACCGTTGAGTCCAACTGCGTCTTTGTCTAATAAGTCCACCGTGGGATCGCTATCCAGCCTGTCACCCAACGGTATTAAGTTGCAAGCAACAGACATATGCATTAAGAAAAGCGTATGATGTAAGCAACACTAATATCAAAAGAGACACTAGCGCTGCTGTTTTACCCTTAGTAGCAACAGCACACCCTCGCCCTTAGACGTTTCTGTCACTCGTGCCCAGGAACAAAAGGGGGCATGAACCCACTATCTAGCATAACTACCCTCTCTTGGAGATACACACAATCACTTGGTCAAAGTAACTACACACATCGGAGAGCATGCAAGAACATAAATAACTCATATAAGAATCATGCACAATCTGAACATAACTTCATAATCCATCGGATCCCAGCAAACACATCACATAGCATTACAATAGTCGATCTTGATCATGTTAGGCAGCTCACAAGATCATAAGACATGAAGCACAAAGGTGAGAGACTACCATCTAGCTACTGCCATGGACCCGTAGTCCACGGTGAGACTACTCACACTTCATCCCGGTGGAAGGCATGGCGATGAAGAGCCCTCCGGGATCGATCTCCCCTCCGGCAGAGTGCCGGGATCAGCTTCAGACTGGACCCCGAACTAGGGCTCAAGGTGACGGCGCGTCGGGGTCGAGTTTCTGGAAAATAATGGCCGCCCTGACGTTTTTAGGGTTAAAGTGAATTTATAGGCGTCGGAGGGGGTCGAGGGGCCGCACGAGGGCCAGAGGCGGGTCCCTGCCGCGGCCCCACCTGGACCCGCGGCAGGAGGCCGCCCCTGCCCTGTGGGTCGCCTCCAGTGCCCCTCTTCGGTCTCTGTCTTCGTCTTGGCGTAAAAATAATCCCCGTAAAGTTTCGTCCAATTCCGAGAATATTTCCAGAAGTAAATTTCTGAAACAAAAAGACAGCAAAAACAGGGAACTGGCACTGGGCATCTTGTCAATAGGTTAGTCCGACAAAATGCTATAAAATGATATAAATGACAGTAAAAACATGTGACAATATCACAAAACTAGCATGGATCACTCAAAAATTATAGATACGTCGGAGACGTATGAAACCTCCGGACTCGACAAAGGACATATAGTGTGACCGACACTGAACTGTTCCATAACCTAGGAACAAGGCTAGCTGCTAGATGACACACTCTCGAGAGGTTGCAGTTACCATCCATCTAAATGCACCTTACTCAGCCGACACTTTAGGATATCATCCTTAAGTCGAACTCAGCAAAATACACTTACATAACCGTTCACGCTACCAAGACACTCCTTATATAGCTACTGACATAACTCTATGTCTTATGACGAAGTGAATCCGGCACGTCCCCAACTCATGAGCGACGCCTAGCTCCGGAACCTTCGCAAGACTAGCCCCGACCACAACTATGCAGTATTCGACTAGACTTGCCAAGTGGGTAGCATCAAAGGAGGCTTCATAGGTTACATAGGCTATGGCTCTCCCATTTGGGCGACAGTGGTAGTGCGTTCAATGTTCAGATTGGTGGCACTATGGACTGACCCTATCAATGTTTGGAGGTGTTTTCATTTAGTCCAGTTTCATTCAACAACAAGTCCAAACAACAGAGGATTAGTCCATGCAAAACCATAATATCATATCAACATGAAACAGAAGCAATCTGCACACCATAGTTCAGGCAAAGAGCAATAATAATCACATAATAAACCAACAAGGATGAATAAATTCAACCGGGCGACGAGTGTGCCTGCCACAGGTTGATTGAAAGAACGTAAAATAGCACAGTCAACCGGGCGAGGGCGAAGATACTTCCGACCAGTGACAGCCATAGTTGATTAAAAGAAAATAAAATAATACAGTTAACTAGGCGAGGGCGGAGATATTCCGACCAGTGACAGCCACGGTTGAGTAAAAGAAAATAAAATAGCACAATCAACCGGGCGATGGCGGAGATGGCTCCAGCCAGTGACAGCCACAGGTTGAGTAAAAGAAAATAAAATAGCACAGTTGGTTAGCGTCAACCGGGCGATGGCGGAGATGCCTCCGGCCAGTGACAGCCACAGGTCGACTACAAAAGTTAGTGGAGGCGTCCACGCGATCCCGTTCCTCCATTCCATTGACTGCGGCGGTTCCCCCAGTCCATCGTCGCCGGAATGGGGAGTGGTGCATGGTACCGTCCAACACACGCCACAACTCTACAGAAAAGTAGCCGGTTCAATCCACTTGGGTATGACCCAACGTGTATTTAGTCGGGGTACCGGAACTCACCCTACGGAACATGGGTTTATCGTATTACTGGAATGAAAGCAAAGCCACGATATCTCGTGACGCATAGTTCACATGTGATAACAAACAAATGCACATATATGGCATGGTAATATGCAACAAACAATCAACGCTTGAGTGTTCATAGCAAGTGGTTAGCTTACCTTCGACGATCGACACCATTTGTCTTGGAGGGTCACGGACGTCGCGGGCTAGGGTCTCGATTTTGCCGTCGCGGAAAAACACCTACGCATGTGCATAAGGGTGCTGAGCATACAAACATTTTACAAAAATGTAAAACCTATACCACTGGATAGATCTTTTCAAACTACGAATTTACAAATTTGAATCACCTCAAACGGAGCTACGGATCAAAAGATATGGCTCGGCGAAGTTTAACTATCTGCTGCTCACTCTGAAAAAAAAAACAGAGCGGGTCGATTCCAAACCGGGCCGGGCTGGTCGCGTACTTCTCGGAATATGTCTTCTCCTCAAGGAAAAGTAACCTGGGAAAAAAAAACAAATGTGCCTTCGCTGGAGCTTCTTCTCCCTGGCTCACGTACGGGAGAGCTCGGGAGGAGGCCGGCGCCGGCGACTGGCGGCCGGGGCGGACGCCGGCGACGGGGGATGGCCACGCCGGGCCGGCCGCGCCTGTGGAGGAGGCCAGGGACGCCTGGGCCGTGGGGCCGAGGCACGCCGGGCGCCAACATGGCAGTGACGGCCATGCGGTGTCGCGCACGGACGGGCACCGCGCTGACGACCGGGCAGGCGGAGGAGGGCACTGGCGGGGGGGGAGGGAGGAGCAGCCACGCCGGCCCTGCCGCACCCGAGGGAGGTGACTGGGACGCCCGGGTCCGCGGGGGTCGTCGCCGGGGTCGACACCGGTGCCGGCCATGGCAGACACGACGGCGATGTCGTCGTCGTAGGGGCGGGCTAGGGGACGCGCTGCCGGCGGGGATGGAGAATCCTTGCTCCACCGCGCCCGGGGGCGGCCTCAGCGGCGACGGAGGCAGCGGAGTCGTGGTCGGGGCGGCCTGGGGAGGACGGGGACACGCGGGTGAGCACGACGGCGGCGAGGTGGCGTCGATGGAGGGGCTAGCACCGCGGCGAGGACGGCGGCGGGGTCGCCATGCTCCATGGCGGCTGGGGGCGCGTGGGTGGGGACGGGGACGCCCTCGGGAGCCGGAGCTCCAAGCTTTATCCAAGGTGGCCGTGCACGAGCCCGAGCACCACGAGCTCCTCCGTTCCCTGGCTACCTGGAGTGGTGAGGGAGAGTGAGGAGAGGGAGGGGCAGGGGAAAATGAGCTCGGTTCCAGGGAGCAGCCAAGTTTTGGGTTTTTAAGTGGGGTGGTGACCAGGGTTGGGAGCTGAACCATGGTGAAGTGTCGGTGACCCAACCAGGGGCTAAGAGCTGGGGTAGTATGTGGCCAAACAGTAGCCGGAGGGTTTAGACAGGGTTTAGGGTAAGCGGGATTAGGTCGTGCCAAAACGCGTATGTCCGGGACGTCCAGAGCGCGACGCGAGCGACATCGTCGCGTTCCCGGTGACTCGGAGCACTAAACGGAAAAAGGGCCGCACCACTGGGTTCTTAAGGGTGAGAACAACCCATCCAAACAAGAATCACTCCAGGATTCCAAACTTCGTAAAGCAAGATTCTCAGAAAACCCAGTGCACACCAGTTGTTCGATGAAATGACCATGGCTTTGCACATGTCAAAAAAATCCCCAAAATTCACAGTAGGCTAGGATAGGTGTATATAGTATGTCTGTGGAGTTTGAGCTCAATTGGATATATGGAAGATGGTCAACTAAATTGGTGTCCAAAAGAGCCCTAATGGCATGGATATGCCAACAACACTTACCCAAATGATCTTGATCTGATATGGTGGATATGGGGTTATATATGGGAGTTTTTCAATTTGGCAAGGTACAAATGCCAAATAATTCTTCTAGCTAGGGTTGCTTTGGAAATTGCAATTAGGCAAGAAAAGGCATTATTAAGGAAGTACCTCAAATATTGCTCAAATGAGGTTGGGCCAACGGAATGAAATGTTCAGGAGGTGGAATTAGGCATATTACCGAAATTGGGGGATTTTTTGATGAGAGGAAGGTGTCTGAATAAATATTGGATTGGAAATGGCATAATAGAGATTATGGATAAACTTGGAAATATGGCATGGAACTATGAAATATTTTCCCATGGAAGTGATGTATATGTAAGAGGGAACCATATGGTAGCTTGGTGGAATTTATTTCAAGATACAATAGTGGTGGTGGATTTTGGTGGGATCGATGGGAGGGGTTTTGGAAGTCTCCAAATGGAAAATGTTTGAGAGGCAAAACAGAGGCATGGAAATATGGTGGAGGTTGACAAGGTTTGAGGATTATTAGGAAATTTCCAAGAGGGCGAAACCAAAGTCAAATCAAAGAGCAACAGGTTTGAAGAAAATATTTTGACAAAATGGAAAAAGTTTTTTAGGCGTGAGAAAACATTACTAAAATTAGGGACGAATTTTTGAGGATGTTACACGAGGTTCAAAGGATGGAAGAAGAGCGCCGTAGGCTCAATCAGATAAACCAAGGAATCCAACAGGAGCGACAGAGAGTAGCCGCGCTTGCCACGACTCAAAGGCAACTTGACTCGCAAGCGCAAGTATGGGCGACTCAACCAACAGTAGAACTCCCGCCAACTTCGGCTGCAGGAGCCGGAGTCCAGCCAGTCGCAGGAGGATTGGGACCAGTGGCAGACCAAATAGCCCAGCAACTACCATCGCAGCAAGCAAGGAGGTTTCACACCCCACAAGGCCATTACCAAAGCCCCGTCAATAACATGTATGCTGTGGCTAATATCTTGACGCAGATGGTTCCAACAGGCGACGACCCGGTCAATACGAAAGCACGGCGCGCGATACAAATGTTGAGCACCGCTGTCTTACAACAGGCCAATAGAGCGGAGGCCGAAGGACAGTTACCCATCGTACCGGCCAACCGCATGATTGCAGCAGAAAGAAGCGTCCAAAGCAGGCCGCCAGAAAACGTGTCGGGAGTCGCGCAAAGACAGCAGGAACAGGCCGTGGGAGCACAGGCTATCATGCCTACGATGGAGACGCGGCCCACAGGAGTGTCCACAACCTTGTCCTCACGACTCAAGGGCCCGGCATGTTTCACTGAAAAGATCAGATCAGAACCTTTCCCTGAAGATTTCAAAGGACCACGCAAGGTGGCAAATTACAATGCCAGCTTGGATCCCACCACCTGGCTTAATAATTATGAGATGGAGATGAGTATTTTGAACGCCTCAGAAGAAATATGCGCAAGATACCTGATACGTCTCCGACGTATCTATAAATTTTGAGTGATCCATGCTAGTTTTGTGATAGAAAGAAAGTCCACTTTTCATCCCTGAACTCTTCGTGAAGTTCACTTTTCGTCCTAAAACTTTTATTTGGTCTAATACAAACCCTGAACTCTTGTAAAAGTCCATGTCACATTTAACTCAAGAAAAATGCTTGTGTGGGCAACAAATAACACAAAAAAAGGTAAACCAGGCTGAATAAGACTGGAATATAAATCCCCAATCCTCTAGAGCACCCACGGCGACCCACTCTGATGTGGTACACTAGTCTACATGGCCCTACTCATGCACGACCCTCAAGCAACCCAACTCACCCGCATACCTCCGGTCCTCACTACTCACTCAGACAGATGGCAAGTTCAGCATTCTCATTGCACTCACCGACGGCATCCCGTCATCGATGCGCTCATCGGAGGAACCTCATGGTCGATCCATGCTGCCATGCTCATTCCTTCAACCTATGAGGTGCAACTAGCCGGTCAGCTTTAAGAGGGTGCAGCGATGGCGCAGTACACATCACCATTTTCCTTTGGTCAGACGAGTTGTGAACTTTTTCAAGAGTTCAAGGTTTATTTTGGACCAAATAGAAGTTTTAGGATGAATAGTAAACTTACCAAGAGTATAGGGACCAAAAGTGGACTTTCTTCTTTGTGATATTGTCACATGTTTTTACTGTCATTTATATTAGTTTTAAGCATTTTGTCGGACTAACCTATTGACAAGATGCCCAATGCCAGTTCCCTGTTTTTGCTGTCTTTTTGTTTCAGAAATTTACTTCTGGAAATATTCTCGGAACGCTCTGAAATTTTTGCGGATTTTTTATTCGCCAAGACGAAGTACCAGACCGAAGGGGAGCCAGAGGGGAGACCCACGGGGTAGGTGCGGCCACCTGCCACGGGTCAAGGTGGACCCGCGGGTGGGGCCCGCCCCTGCCCGTGGGGTCTCACCTCGTGGCCCTCCGACGCCTATAAATTGCCTTTAACCCTAAAAATGTCAGGGCGGCCATTATTTTCCAGAAACTCGACCCCGACGCGCCTTCCTCCGGGATGATGTGTGAGTAGTCGCACCTTGGACTACGGGTCCATGGCAGTAGCTAGTTGGTAGTCTATCACCCTTGTGCTTCATGTCTTATGATCTTGTGAGCTGCCTAACATGATCAAGATCGATTATTGTAATGATATGTGATGTGTTTGCTGGGATCCGATGGATTATGAAGTTATGTTCAGATTGTGCATGATTCTTATATGAGTTATTTATGTTCTTGCATGCTCTCCGATGTGCGTAGTTACTTTGGCCAAGTGATTGTGTGTATCTCCAAGAGAGGGTAGTTATGCTAGATAGTGGGTTCATGCCCCCTTTTGTTCTTGGGCACGAGTGACAGAAACGTCTAAGGGCGAGGGTGTGTGTTGTTTCTACTAAGGGTAAAACAGCGGTGCTAGTGTCTCATTTGATATTAGTGTTGCTTACATCATGCGCTTTACTTAATGCATTTGTCTGTTGCTTGCAACTTAATACCGTTGGGTGACAGGCTGGATAGCGATCCCACGGTGGACTTATTAGACAAAGACGCAGTTGGACTCAACGGTCTTTGTTCCTTGTCGTCATGCCTCCATAAATATTATCATGTTCTTTTTGTCATAGCTAAATTGGGTTTGTGTCATGATCTTGTCAATTGCCTAGCTGTAATTCGTTCACCCATCACATGCATCTTTTATTTACTTGATAGACTCCACTAGTGAACCCATGGCCCCCGGTCCATCTTTTTACATTTTTTACAACCTAATTTACTTACTTTTAATCATCATTACTCCTCTAATCACTTTTGCATTTATTCCATTTCATCATACAATTAACCGCTTTGTGTTCTGCGAGACCGGAGAAATTGACAAGCTCTCCGCCGTTGGGGGCAGAGTATTTTGGTTGAGTGTGTGCAGATCCACGTATGTTGAAGGTTAAGCGCCAGAGATCTTCAACATTCACCTCGTTGTTGATTTCAAAGTCCTACTGGTTCGATAAACCTCGGTTCTTTAATTGAGGGAAAACTGCTACTATCTACAATTCCGCCTTCGCTTGGGGCACCACCCAACTTCGCCAACTCTGCCAGCTCTTATCAAGCAGTTTTTCTGGCGTCGTTGCCGGGGACTTTGGAGCTGCAGCAAGGGGAGTCTCATACTCTCAATCTCTTTACTTTTTTTTGTCTTGCTTGCTTTGTTTCTCGTTTAGTTTATTTTCCTGTTTCATAATTTTAAAACCCAAAAAAATTAGTGTAGTCTTTATTCACGTCTTGTTATTTTATCTTGTCCTTATGTCTAGCTTTACCACTCTTGATATGCCTCTCTTAGCCGAGTTCTTCACTTTTAAACAAAAGGGAGAGGAAAGTTTTAAAAATGCTTGGGATAGAATTTCAGGTTTACATCAAAAGATTCAACCCATGCTTGCTATGTGTGTTTTACTGAGATGCTTTTACTATGGACTATCTGATGCATGTAAGCATGCTTTGGATGTCATTACTGGAGGAAACTTTCTTGAAATTGATGAATTGGAATCCCTGAGAATTATAAAAGGCTTGGTTGTTTTTCCCACCAATGAGAAAACTAATGGAATACATGATAGATTAGATAAAATAGAAAATATTTTATGTAATCTAAATTTAAATGGAATAGAGGAGAGCTCTAAAGATTATCAAATCCTTGAAATAAGTGGAGATTGGGAACCGTATATCCCTATTGAAATAAATGATCAAAGGTTCCTTGCTTATTGTGATATTGGTTCTATGATGTCAACTATGCCTAGAATGGTTTTCGATGCTATGAATTTTGGAGACTTATTTGATTACCCTTTTTGTCACTCTCATTCTGATGGTAGCTCCTCAAAAATTTATAAAATAGTTAATGAAGTCCTTGTCACTTTTAAGCATAAGACTACTTTGGTTGATTTCTTGGTTTTGGAGTCAAAAGCTCAAGCTAATATTGTGCTTGGGAGATCTTTCCTTCGTTCTGTGGGGGCTTTTATTGATGTTAAGAAGGGGTGCATACGCTTTCGTTTTCCCATTAGGGGCAGGTTATCATTTCCCCTCAAAGATAAAGAAGTGCTTATTGAAGGAAAGATTGCCTTTGATCCCGAAAAAACTTGATATTTGGCATTGCGCCTAGCTAAAAGGCGTTAAAGAAAAGCGCTTGTTGGGAGGCAACCCATCTTTTATTTTCAGTTTGCTTTTTTCTTTTCTTGAGTCATGAAGTTATTACCTCTGTAGCAACTTCATTGTATCTTTTTCTTTTGGTTTGTTGTGCCAAGTTTAGCCTCTAATGCATTGAAAGTGCAAGGTATTGAGTTGCTGTCCAAAAACAGATTCTGTGCGCCTGTTGCACGAAAATCCTAAAATCGCCAAAATTTTATATTTTTCTGATAATTTTTGACAGAAAGCCTGATGCTTTTATCTATCTTTCGTTAGTTTTGAGTTTTCTGATTTGAGTTGCAGAAGTGCTTCTAAAAATTCGATCTTTACAGACTGTTCAGATTTTGACAGATTCTACTTCTATTTTGCATTTGTCTCTTTACCATCGTCATATGTGATACTCTAGGGGTAGAGTACCACATTGAGGCTTAGTAAACTGTAGCTAATGTCTAATGGAGTTGGTTTGCAATTTGTCCTAAGTTGAACACATGTGCGTTTTTAATTTATGAGCACTAACCCTCTAATCAAATTATGAGAAGTTTTGTGTGAAGGGAGTTTTTAAGTTCCAAAGGAGAGGAATATGAAGAAATCGAGGATGGATCAGAGCTCAAGCTTGGGGATTCCCCCATGGCACCCCCTCTGAATATCAAGAATTATCAAGAGTCAAATCTTGGGGATGCCCAAGGCATCCCCTCATCTTCATCGACTATCATAAGGTCGTCTTCGTTGAACTTCGTTTTTATCACTTTACATATTATATGCTATGCTTGGAGTGTCTTTTTACTTTCAGTTTGTTTGTTTGCTGGTCATATCTTTGATTGGATCCTAGATTTATTTGTGTGGGAGAGAGACACACTCCGCCTTTTCGTTTGAATACTCCTTTGCTTCGCTTATATCTTGTTAAGTATTCTTAGCTATTGTCTGTTTTCTAGTAAGCTCTCGCTTTTATCTTGTTTAGGGCTGCTAGTTGTTATGTTAAACTCTCTTGTTCTTGACTTATACTTGTTGGAGAGTTGTTGAAAAATTGCTTGAATTGTCAATGCGACAAAATGCTGTTTGTGTGATGATAGAATAAAATGAAAAGCCTGCATAGTTTTGTAGACCATGGTGTGGATACTTGATGCTTATCAATTGTTTTGAGATGTTAAGTTGAATGCTTAAACTTGCTGGTTATTTAGGTGGAATTGATTAGTAAAGAAATATGGTTGAAACCTTGAAATTGTGTGGTTTTTCATAGTTGTTAATTCATAGTGCTAATCTTTACATCAAAAGAATTGTTTGGTCAACATGGGAGACGGTGTAGAGTTTTTGTGCTTATGACTGGTAAATGTCTTATGTTGTTCTGTTACCGGTTATTATTAGATGTTTGCTTCAAATACCTTCTTTGCTAAGCCCAAAAATTCGTACTGAGTGTATGGTTCACTCGTGCATCCAATCACCAAAGCCAAACTTTCTCGCCAACTGGTCCACCATATCTACCTATGCATGGTATTTCCTACCATTCCAAGTAAATTTGTCATGTGCTATCTTTAAAAATTCAAATACTTCTTTTTGTGCCTCTGTTTTTAAGCTCACGAGGGAGCAATAGAGAGCTAGATATAACTTGTGACGAGCAGGGTCATTTCCCCCCTTTCACCCGGTGTTGATGGATTACATCTTCACTTGAATCAACCCGAGAGAAGCTTAAGCAAAAATATAAATACAACTCACAATTCTCCTCCGCGCAATGCAAAACTGAGAAATCTGCCCAAACATTGGACAGTGGTGAAACCAAGGATAAAGAGGAGCGTACTCGCTCTTCTAAGAACCAGCTGCTCTCACAAGTCTAAAAAACCTTGATTGTCATGAGGGACTAGATAGCTTCTCTGTTGTGAAGTCGTTGACGAAAGCATGCATGGCTCAAAATCATTTTACTTCTGTTTCATAAAGACAAAAAGCTCTAGCACATGACTAATCCCTGCTTCCCTCTACGAAGGGCCTTTCTTTTACTTTTAATGTTGAGTCAGTTTTCCTCTTCCTTCTATCTCCACAAAAGCAAACCTAGCATTGACCCTGGGTATCGTTGATCATATTGCATTGCCAAGATTAAACATGAATCTTTATATTGACATTATCTTTAAGATAAACCGTTGGAAGTTGAAGCTTTTTGCTAATTCTTACATGTTCCTTTGTGTTGATTCTCAAACACTTTTGTTATGGAATTATTATCCTTGTGAATTAGACAAATATGTTGATCACATTGTTTTCATGTCTTTGACATACTATTTATGAAAGGTTTTGCTTGAATGATTCAACTTGTTTATTCATTGCTTTCTTGCTATCAATTATAGACAATTGTTTAGTATCTCTTCATTCACATCCTTTGATTTGCATTACTATCTTGATCAAGTTTGTATTGGTTGCATGTCTCATCAAAAATTATTTGTTATCACTTACCTACTCGAGGACGAGTAGGAGTTAAGCTTGGGGATGCTGATACGTCTCCGATGTATCTATAATTTTTGAGTGATCCATGCTAGTTTTGTGATATTATCACATGTTTTTACTGTCATTTATATCATTTTTAGCATTTTGTCGGACTAACCTATTAACAAGATGCCTAGTGCCAGTTCCCTGTTTTTGCTGTCTTTTTGTTTCAGAAATTTACTTCTGGAAATATTCTCGGAACGCTCTGGAAATTTTTGTGGATTTTTTATTCACCAAGACGAAGTACCAGACCGACGGGGAGCCAGAGGGGAGACCCACGGGGCAGGTGCGGCCACCTGCCGCGGGTGGGGCCCGCCCCTGCCCGTGGGGTCTCACCTCGTGGCCCTCCGACGCCTATAAATTGCCTTTAACCCTAAAAACGTAAGGGCGGCCATTATTTTCTAGAAACTCGACCCCGACGCGCTGTCATCTCGAACCCTAGTTCAGGGTCCCATCTGAAGCTGATCCCGGCACTCTGTCGGAGGGGAGATCGATCCCGGAGGGCTCTTCATCGCCATGCCTTCCTCCGGGATGATGTGTGAGTAGTCGTACCTTGGACTACGGGTCCATGGCAGTAGCTAGTTGGTAGTCTCTCACCCTTGTGCTTCGTGTCTTATGATCTTGTGAGCTGCCTAACATGATCAAGATCGATTATTGTAATGCTATGTGATGTGTTTGCTGGGATCTGATGGATTATGAAGTTATGTTCAGATTGTGCATGATTCTTATATGAGTTATTTATGTTCTTGCATGCTCTCCGATGTGCGTAGTTACTTTGGCCAAGTGATTTTGTGTATCTCCAAGAGAGGGTAGTTATGCTAGATAGTGGGTTCATGCCCCCTTTTGTTCATGGGCACAAGTGACAGAAACGTCTAAGGGCGAGGGTGTGCTGTTGCTACTAAGGGTAAAATAGCGGTGTTAATGTCTCATTTGATATTAGTGTTGCTTACATCATGCGCTTTACTTAATGCATTTGTCTGTTGCTTGCAACTTAATACCGTTGGGTGACAGGCTGGATAGCGATCCCACGGTGGACTTATTAGACAAAGACGCAGTTGGACTCAATGGTCTTTGTTCCTTGTCGTGATGCCTCCATAAATATTATCATGTTCTTTTTGTCATAGCTAAATTGGGTTTGTGTCATGATCTTGTCAATTGCCTAGCTGTAATTCGTTCACCCATCACATGCATGTTTTATTTACTTGATAGACTCCACTAGTGAACCCATGGCCCCCGGTCCATCTTTTTACATTGTTTACAACCTCATTTACTTACTTTTAATCATCATTACTCCTCTGGTCACTTTTGCATTTATTCCATTTCATCATACAATTAACCGCTTTGTGTTCTGCAAGACCGGAGAGATTGACAACCTCTCCGCCATTGGGGGCAAAGTATTTTGGTTGAGTTTGTGCAGGTCCACGTCTGTTGAAGGTTAAGCGCCAGAGATCTTTAACATTCACCTCGTTGTTGATTTCAAAGTCCTACTAGTTCGATAAACCTCGGTTCTTTAATTGAGGGAAAACTGCTACTATCTACAATTCCGCCTTCGCTTGGGGCACCACCCAACTTCGCCAACTCTGCCAGCACTTATCAATACCTTAACATGATGCTGGAGGGTGCGGCTCACATATGGCTCCAAAATATGCCTTCCAATTCAATAAATACCTGGGAAGAACTGAAGGATGCTTTCGTCAAGAACTTCCAAGGAACTTGCAAGCGACTTTGCAATATAGAAGATCTCAACAGATGCGTCCAGTGGGAAGGCGAGTCAAGTCGCCACTGGATGAAAAGGGTGGCAGAAATAATACACTCCTCAGATAACATACCACCAAGCTCAGCCGTCCTGGTCATGGAGAAAAACTGCAAGTTCGAGCCGCTAATTGATAAGATGGGTCGCATGAAGGATAAAAAGTCAAGAGCCTCAGCGAGGTAATGGCTGCGGCTAACAAGTATGCTAGCTCCGACAAAACCAGAGATGCATCAGATGGAGAGGAGGAGGAAGTTGCTGTTAAGGGAAAGAAAAATACCAGTAAGCCTCAGCATTAACAAACCGGCCACAACAACGCAATTCAAAACAAACGCAAAAATGAAGAAGGGAACTCTGGACTCGTCGCGAACATGCGCGGGGTTTCAGAGGCCAACGAGGAAGGGGCCGAGGAGCGGCTCCCGTCCAATCAATATGGAAGAAGTTTTCAATCGGCCGTGCGATCTTCATACAACAGGTGATGGGCGGCCAGCAGACCATACCAAGGCGCAGTGCAATTACTACAAGAAGTGGAAAGAGGAGAGCCAACACAACAGGGGAAACCACCATGAAGGAAACCCCTATGCGGCTCATGCTGTAGTTGCTGGGAAGCACGGCGCGAGTAATCCCAAGCAAGCAGGGTAGTACCACACGATAGTTATTGACACCTCCTAGAGGGTGGAGAAGTTAAGCCGCAGAAGCCAGCAAGTGAACGCTGTGATACCAGCGACCCCGAATTGGTTAAGGTGGTCAGAACACATAGTGACGTGGAGTCGTGACGATCACCCTCCACAAGTACGAGAGCCAGGAAAGCTGGCACTAGTTGTGGCACCATACGTAGCAGGATACAAGCTGACCAAAGTGCTTATGGATGGAGGAAGTAGCATTAACATCTTGTACTACGACACGTTCCAGCATCTAGGACTCAAGGATTCCAGCCTGCAACCCACAACAACCGTGTTTCACGGTATCGTCCCAGGGAGGTCCGCTCAGCCAGTGGGAAAAATAACCCTAGGGGTAACCTTTGGGACAGAGGAGAACTTCAGAAGCGAGTTCATATGCTTCGAAGTGGTAAAATTGCAAAGCCCATATAATGCCTTGTTCGGCAGAACAGCTTTTGCTAAGTTTATGGCTAGGCCGTGCTACGTGTACCTACAGTTGAAGATACCAGGACCAAAAGGGGTCATCACAGTGCACGGCGACAGAGAAAAAGCGATAGAATGCGGGGAAGGAGATGCGACTTTCACAGAATCAGCCTACGCCGCGGAAGAACTAAAAGGCTATATATAAGTCGTAGGTGGACCGTAACGACATGAGCGTAGTTACCACGCCGTCTGCCGAGCCATCGATGAAATTCAAAGTGGCCCAGGACACCAAGCAGATAAATCTTGTTCCTGGCGACTCATCTAAGCAAACAAGCATTGGAGCACATATGGAAGAAGAACAGGAACAGGCCCTCGTCGCTTTCCTTCAGGAAAATAAGGAAATCTTTGCATGGAAACCGTCAGATATGCCAGGGGTACCGAGAGAATTGGCAGAGCATAGCCTCAAAGTGAACCCCGCGGCTAAACCAGTAAAGCAGCCATTGCGGCGTTTCCACGATGATAGGAGAAAGGCGATAGGGGAAGAAATAGCTCGCCCATTGGCTACAGGATTCATCACGGAGGTATACCACCCGGAGTGGGTGGCAAACCCAGTCCTGGTTATGAAAAAGAACGGTACGTGGCGGAAGTGCGTTGATTACACAAGTCTCAATAAAGCTTGTCCAAAGGATCCATTTGCTTTGCCACGGATTGATCAAGTGATTGACTCAACTGCTGAATGCAAGTTGTTATGCTTTTTGGATGCCTACTCAGGCTACCATCAAATCTCGATGAAGAAGGAGGATCAAGAGAAGACGTCCTTCATCACACCCTTTGGAGATTTTTGTTATGTCAGCATGCCCTTTGGGTTGAAGAACGCAGGCGCGACTTACCAAAGGTGCATTCAGAATTGTCTACATGAATAGATAGGCCGCAACGTTCACGCCTACATGGACGACATTGTGGTTAAATCGCAAGTAGGCCAGGACCTCATCAGCGACCTGGCAGAGACGTTCACGAACCTCAGAAAGTACAACATGAAGCTCAACCCCACAAAGTGTGTCTTTGGAGTACCAGCAGGAAAGCTATTGGGGTTTATAGTATAAGAAAGAGGCATTGAGGCCAACCCTGACAAGATAAAGACCATGATGGACCTCCATACAACGACTTACCGGTTGCGTCGCGGCATTGAGTCGCTTTATATCAAGACTAGGAGAGAAAGCACTACCTTTGTACAAATTGCTAAAAAAGTCAGACACCTTTGTTTGGGATGCAGAAGCTGATGAAGCTCTAACAGCACTGAAACATCAGTTGACAAATGCTCCAATTTTGGTGGCTCCAAAAGATAAGGAGCCAATGCTGTTGTATATAGCTGCAAACTCTCACGCTGTGAGCACCGTGATGGTCGTAGAAAGACAAGAGCCTGGAAAGGAGTACCCCGTCCAGAGACAAGTATATTATGTAAGCGAAGTCCTCACCGCTTCAAAGCAGCGCTACCCCCAATGGCAGAAGCTGGTGTTTGGAGTGTTCATGGCAAGTCGCAAGCTGAAGCACTACTTCCAGGAACATCCAATAAATGCGGCCATAGCCGGGGCAGAGCAGCCGGGCGGGTCCACGCGGGCGAAGTGACCGGCGCGATGCGAGGTAGCGTAGCCGGCCATGGCGTCCGGCGGGTGGAGCGGAGCCGGACGCGGCCGGCTAGCCCCCGGGAACCGGCGGAGGCGAAGCGGCCGGCACGGAGGGCGTTGGGCGCGGAGGAGCCGGCCAGGAGGGGTGCGCAGGAGGAGAAGAGGCACGGAGGCCATAGGAGCACGGGCGAAGGAGCGGCCGCGATGGCCGCGTGCGGGCGGCGGCGGAAGCCGGGCGCGGCAACGAGCGGGTGAAGGAGACGGAGGAGTGGAGGTCGACGAGGCGAGGCGCGGGGCTGAGCACGCGGCCGGGCACAGCAGCGTGGCGCTCGTGCAGATGTGGGCGCACGCAGGCGGATGTCGTGCACGGGCGCGGAGGAGTCTGTGCGTAGGCCGGAGGCCGACGAGCGTGGGCGAGGTCGGCGGAGCGCTGGAGCTCGGGACGGCGCGACCTCACGCGGGAGCAGAGGAGGCCGAGCAGAGCGGCACGGGGGAGATGCGGGCGTCGAAGACGATGCAGAAGAACTCGAGCGGAGGAGGCCCGACGCGGTGAAGAGCTTGGCGCTGGAGGTGTCGAGCTGCCGCTGGAGTCAACTCTCCAGCATTGATCCCAAAATGCCTTCCCAGATCCAGATCGAGGGAGTGCGTCCACGGCCAGACGAAGGTGTTGTACTAACATCCCTGTCGTGGTGGTTTGCACGGCATATCCATCGGAGATGGAAAAGTTTGTGAGGCAAGGCGGCGATGGCGTTCCGGCGGGATTGGGCACAGGCATGACGAGAACACACGCGATGTACCCAGGTTCGGGGCCCTCCTTGTGGAGGTAACACCCCTACGTCCTGCATGTCTGATGTATATCATGGCATAGATCTCGGGCTACATGGTTGCTCCTTGAGCTGTGTTTTTCTCTCTCTAACTAGAGGAAGAAGAAGGGGTAGGTGGTGATGAGAAGAGCCTCCACCTCCCAAATATCTCTAGGGTTTTCTCTAAGGGGTGTCTTCTGTCTATCAAGGGCTCCCTGGTGCACCTTATAAAGGGGATGCCCAGGGTACAAAAGGTTGGCCCATTAGGCCCAACTAATACTATTCACGCAGGTGGCCGTAGCCGGCAGCCTAGAGGTGGCTGTAGCCGGCAGCCTGCAGCTTGTCTGCTTGGTCTTCGGGGTATGCTTATCTCGTTATCTTGTTGAGTCGTCGACTTTGGTATACCTGGGGGTCATTCCCCCGACACTAGCCCCCGAGATCGTGGAGTCTTGCTAGCTTGCTGGGAAGACTTCTCGATCTTCTCCTTGTCTTGATTGTCGTGGATGAGATGCTGAAGTCGGAGCTGGAGCCGGCTGAAAATGGAGCCTGCAGCCGGACGGAGTCTGCAGCCGGACGAAGTTGAAGCCTGCAGCCGGCAACCGGACGAAGTTGAAGCCTGCAGCCGGATGAAAATCCTTAAAGCCAGAGTAAAATCCTGAAGCCGGATTAAAATTGTGGCCGGATGAAAATCCTTAAAGCCCGAGTAGAGTCCTGAAGCCGGATTAAAATCCTTAAAGCCCGAGTAGAAGTCCTGAAGCCGGATGAAAAATCCTTAAAGCCATAGTAAAGTCCTGAAGCCGGATGAAAATCCTTAAAGCCCGAGTAGAAGTCCTGAAGCCGGATGAAAAATCCTTAAAGCCAGAGTAAAATCCTGAAGCCGGATTAAAGTTGTGATGGAGTCATCCGGGTCGGCATATGCGCAGGACCCGGGAATGCGATGCCGGCTAACGGCGTGGCAGCCCCCGAGTCCGTGACTCGGGGTGATAGTCCTCCGGGTCGGCGTATGCGCAGGACCCGGGCATAAGATGCCGGCTAACGGCGTGGCAGCCCCCGAGTCCGTGACTCGGGGTGATAGTCCTCCGGGTCGGCGTATGCGCAGGACCCGGGCATAAGATGCCGGCTAACGGCGTGGCAGCCCCCGAGTCCGTGACTCGGGGTGATAGTCCTCCGGGTCGGCGTATGCGCAGGACCCGGGCATAAGATGCCGGCTAACGGCGTGGCAGCCCCCGAGTCCGTGACTCGGGGTGATAGTCCTCCGGGTCGGCGTATGCGCAGGACCCGGGCATAAGATGCCGGCTAACGGCGTGGCAGCCCCCGAGTCCGTGACTCGGGGTGATAGTCCTCCGGGTCGGCGTATGCGCAGGACCCGGGCATAAGATGCCGGCTAACGGCGTGGCAGCCCCCGAGTCCGTGACTCGGGGTGATAGTCCTCCGGGTCGGCGTATGCGCAGGACCCGGGCATAAGATGCCGGCTAACGGCGTGGCAGCCCCCGAGTCCGTGACTCGGGGTGATAGTCCTCCGGGTCGGCGTATGCGCAGGACCCGGGCATAAGATGCCGGCTAACGGCGTGGCAGCCCCCGAGTCCGTGACTCGGGGTGATAGTCCTCCGGGTCGGCGTATGCGCAGGACCCGGGCATAAGATGCCGGCTAACGGCGTGGCAGCCCCCGAGTCCGTGACTCGGGGTGATAGTCCTCCGGGTCGGCGTATGCGCAGGACCCGGGCATAAGATGCCGGCTAACGGCGTGGCAGCCCCCGAGTCCGTGACTCGGGGTGATAGTCCTCCGGGTCGGCGTATGCGCAGGACCCGGGCATAAGATGCCGGCTAACGGCGTGGCAGCCCCCGAGTCCGTGACTCGGGGTGATAGTCCTCCGGGTCGGCGTATGCGCAGGACCCGGGCATAAGATGCCGGCTAACGGCGTGGCAGCCCTCGAGTCCGTGACTCGGGGTGATAGTCCTCCGGGTCGGCGTATGCGCAGGACCCGGGCATAAGATGCCGGCTAACGGCGTGGCAGCCCCCGAGTCCGTGACTCGGGGTGATAGTCCTCCGGGTCGGCGTATGCGCAGGACCCGGGCATAAGATGCCGGCTGACGGCAATTGCGCTTCCGAGCTCCAAGTCAGGGTGATGGCGATGATGATGTCGAGCCCCCGAGGACCCAGTTGCGGATGGAGCCGGTCGAAGGGGTAGCCAGCTGGAGGAGCCGGTCGACTTGGGGATCCACTAGCCCCCGAAGCTGTTGAGGTCGTGCGGCGCCAGCGGAATGACCTCGGCAGGTTCATGCAGAAAATAATCACCCAAGAGACAAAATTAGTCATTAGATCTCAATATATAAAAATTTATGTTGTTTGAAACTTTTGGTAAATTTCTATGCCGACTCGCTTTGGTCCGATCCCCTTTAGATCAATCGTGTGGAGGCGACCTCCAGCTTGTGCTCTAGCCCACTGGTCGACTAGCGATAGTTTTTTGCTATTCTGCGTAGTCGGTGAAGGGTTGCTGCAGTTTTGGAAGCCGAATAGGCTAGGGAAACCGGCTTGATCGCAGCCGGTCTGGCGGCCGGGTGGAGTTGGAGCCGGCCCTGCCCGGCCGGTTGACTCTTATTCTTCTTTTTTATTTTAGCAGCTGGCCTGGCCGGCTTCCATCCTCCCCTTTTTTTTTCAAGCCGGCATGTTCCCCTTCTGGTTCGCCTGGGCAGCCGGCCCGACGGGTGGTAGGCCGGAGTGGCAAGGGCGCCTGCCGGACAGGGCGGTGCAGCCGGCCACGGCAAGCCAGATGCTGCAGGCGGAAGCCGGGCGGAGCCGGAGCCGTGCACGGGGTGGAACCGGTCGTGGACCAGAGGATGCGCGCGTTGCGTGCGCGGGGCAGCCGGATGACGAGGAGCGCGTGGCCGACGAGGGGAGCCGGGGCCGGAGGCGGTCAGCGCGGCAGGCGGAGGCCGTCGGAGCGGATGCGTAGCCGGACGTGGACGGAGCAGGAGGCGGCCGGTGCCGGAGGCGGCCGGTGCCGGAGGCGGCCGGAGCGGACGGTGGCCGGCGCGGACGCGGGCCGCCTGTGCGGAGGCAGAGCGGGCCGGCTGAGGCGGCCATAGCCGGGGCAGAGCAGCCGGGCGGGTCCACGCGGACGAAGTGACCGGCGCGACGCTAGGTAGCGCAGCCGGCCATGGCGTCAGGCGGGTGGAGCAGAGCCGGACGCGGCCGGCTAGCCCCCGGGAACCGGCAGAGGCGAAGCGGCCGGCACGGAGGGCGCTGGGCGCGGGGGTGCGCAGGCGGAGAAGAGGCGCGGAGGCCATAGGAGCGCGGGCGAAGGAGCGGCCGCGGAGGCCGCGTGCGGGCGGCGGCGGAAGCCGGGCGCGGCAACGAGCGGGTGGAGGCGACGGAGGAGTGGAGGCCGACGAGGCGAGGTGCGGAGCCGAGCACGCGGGCGGGCACAGCAGCGTGGCGCTCGTGCAGATGTGGGCGCACGCAGGCGGATGTCGTGCACGGGCGCGGAGGAGTCCGTGCGTAGGCCGGAGGCGGACGAGCGCGGGCGAGGTCGGCGGAGCGCTGGAGCTCGGGACGGCGCAGCCTCGCATCGGAGCAGAGGAGGCCGAGCTGAGCAACATGGGGGAGATGCGGGCGTCGAAGACGATGCGGAAGAACTCGAGCGGAGGAGGCCCGACGCGGTGAAGAGCTTGGCGCTGGAGGTGTCGAGCTGCCGCTGGAGTCAACTCTCCAGCATTGATCCCAAAATGCCTTCCCAGATCCAGATCGAGGGAGTGCGTCCACGGCCAGACGAAGGTGTTGTACTAACATCCCTGTCGTGGTGGTTTGCACGGCATATCCATCGGAGATGGAAAAGTTTGTGAGGCAAGGCGGCGATGGCGTTCCGGCGGGATTGGGCACAGGCATGACGAGAACACACGCGATGTACCCAGGTTCGGGGCCCTCCTTGTGGAGGTAACACCCCTACGTCCTGCATGTCTGATGTATATCATGGCATAGATCTCGGGCTACATGGTTGCTCCTTGAGCTGTGTTTTTCTCTCTCTAACTAGAGGAGGAAGAAGGGGTAGGTGGTGATGAGAAGAGCCTCCACCTCCCAAATATCTCTAGGGTTTTCTCTCCCCCAAGGGGTGTCATCTCCCTATCAAGGGCTCCCTGGTGCACCTTATAAAGGGGATGCCCAGGGTACAAAAGGTTGGCCCATTAGGCCCAACTAATACTATTCACGCAGGTGGCCGTAGCCGGCAGCCTAGAGGTGGCTGTAGCCGGCAGCCTGCAGCTTGTCTGCTTGGTCTTCGGGGTATGCTTGTCTCGTTATCTTGTTGAGTCGTCGACTTTGGTATACCTGGGGGTCATTCCCCCGACACTAGCCCCCGAGATCGTGGAGTCTTGCTAGCTTGCTGGGAAGACTTCTCGATCTTCTCTTTGTCTTGATTGTTGTGGATGAGATGCTGAAGTCGGAGCTGGAGCCGGCTGAAAATGGAGCCTGCAGCCGGACGGAGTCTGCGGCCGGACGAAGTTGAAGCCTGCAGCCGGCAACCGGACGAAGTTGAAGCCTGCAGCCGGATAAAAATCCTTAAAGCCAGAGTAAAATCCTGAAGCCGGATTAAAGTTGTGGCCGGATGAAAATCCTTAAAGCCCGAGTAGAGTCCTGAAGCCGGATTAAAATCCTTAAAGCCCGAGTAGAAGTCCTGAAGCCGGATGAAAAATCCTTAAAGCCATAGTAAAGTCCTGAAGCCGGATGAAAATCCTTAAAGCCCGAGTAGAAGTCCTGAAGCCGGATGAAAAATCCTTAAAGCCAGAGTAAAATCCTGAAGCCGGATTAAAGTTGTGATGGAGTCATCCAGGTCGGCATATGCGCAGGACCCGGGAATGCGATGCCGGCTAACGGCGTGGCAGCCCCCGAGTCCGTGGCTCGGGGTGATAGTCCTCCGGATCGGCGTATGCGAGTACAGGAGCCACGTCAACGCCGTGCCCCGAGCCTTTCCGGGAGAGAGCTTGGTTGGCGCAGTGGCGGCGAACAGGATGACGACGAAGATTGATCCCGCCGAGAACGGGATCCGCTCGCCGCTTGCCCCACGGTGGGCGCCAAATGTCGTGGTGGTTTGCACGGCATATCCATCGGAGATGGAAAAGTTTGTGAGGCAAGGCGGCGATGGCGTTCCGGCGGGATTGGGCACAGGCATGGCAAGAACACACGCGATGTACCCAGGTTCGGGGCCCTCCTTGTGGAGATAACACCCCTACGTCCTGCATGTCTGATGTATATCATGGCATAGATCTCGGGCTACATGGTTGCTCCTTGAGCTGTGTTTTTCTCTCTCTAACTAGAGGAAGAAGAAGGGGTAGGTGGTGATGAGAAGAGCCTCCACCTCCCAAATATCTCTAGGGTTTTCTCTCCCCCAAGGGGTGTCATCTCCCTATCAAGGGCTCCCTGGTGCACCTTATAAAGGGGATGCCCAGGGTACAAAAGGTTGGCCCATTAGGCCCAACTAATACTATTCACGCAGGTGGCCGTAGCCGGCAGCCTAGAGGTGGCTGTAGCCGGCAGCCTGCAGCTTGTCTGCTTGGTCTTCGGGGTATGCTTATCTCGTTATCTTGTTGAGTCGTCGACTTTGGTATACCTGGGGGTCATTCCCCCGACAATCCCCCAAGGGAGACAAGCTACGATACGTGCTATAGATACACTTCAACTACACAAATAACGTGGTAGAGTATGAGGCATTGCTTCATGGACTGCGTATAGCAAAGGAGATGAACATCAGTCGCATACGCTGTTTTGGAGACTCAGACACTAGTAGGAAAAGGCCTACCACTGGCGGACGGAAATGGCCTACCGCTGGCGGGCGGGCGCCCGCCAGCGATCACTACGCCAGTGGTAATAATTACCGCTGGCGGGCGGCCGTCCGCCAGCGGTAAGGGATGTTACCGCTGGCGGGCATCCCATAGAGCCCGCCAGCGGTAGATGCCACAGCGCTGGCGGACATGCATCCGCCAGCGGTAATACATCACGCCTGCCAGCGGTACTAGTCACTGATTAGGGGTTCTGGGTGCTCTGTCCGCCAGCGGTAGTATTTCGTGGTATTATTTTTTTTAGAAAATCCTATTCCAGCAGTATATTTAGTATAAATACAATATATTCAGGTGTACAGGTGAACAAAACAACATGAATATAGACAAATCCACATACATCAACCACATGCATTACAAACCACATAATAATAGCCAAGATGATAAAAGGTGTCATACACGAATACATGTCGATAGATTCATCCATGGAAGTTTTTCAAATCAACTACTGTCATCTAAACCACAATCACATACAAGTGAATGACAATGATGATGAGTAAGAAGGGGATCACGATGAAGTTGGACTTCATCCGCTTCTTCCTCTCTTCCGCAAGCAAGTGATTCAAGTATCTAGCGTCTGTCTCCGCTTTACTGTTGTAACTATTGTAGTTGTTCACGATGATGTTGGACTTCATCTGGTTCTTCCTCTCTTCCTCAAGAAGGTGGTTGAAGTACCTAGCTTCCGCCTCCGCTTTACTCTTGTAGCTTTTGTGGCTGTTGCCTTCGAAGTTGTTCACTTGCTTTAGACAGTCTTCCCAGTATTCATAAACTCCTGGAACACGACCTTCGTACACCACATACCACTTCTTCATTTCTCTGTACACAGGACGCGTATAAAGTATAAGCCAAATAAGAGTTGTAAGAAAAAAGATGTGTGTACATAAGATAGAAGAAAATGTAGCATCGATCACACAAAATCAAATGACTTTCGAAACTAGGCAAGTTAATTTAGGGATGTAGTTTACGAAGACTGTTAATTGTTGCTCACCTTCTGTTCGGTATCTACGGGAACGCGTTACAACCATCTAACGAGTTGAATAGCCTATCATCACCCGAATATCTTATGCGATGTTCTATCTCGGCGTTAGGTGGTGGTTTAAAGCCGAAGTAGAACTCCCCATCTTCTTTTAGGACGTCATACATGATGATTCGCGTGATCATCTTCTGGATGTAATGAAACTCATCTCTGATAACATAATCAGTGGGTTCCTTCAGCCTTTGGCACCATTTGTTTTCATCATATGTTGTTTTTTTAATCGGGCCACCCTTTAAGGCGTAGCCGTTGAGAGCATTATTCAGAACAATCTTGATGTCGGTGTAGTCCCTTCTAGTAGCCTTGTCTTCATAACGATCCCCGCTGTCGAGATACACGGCACTCAAATTTACCATGTCCAACCAGATGAGGGTGCCGTGTTTGTTTCTGCGCAAAATTTCACCATTGTAGATGCAAATTCAACGATGGAAATCTATGGAAGCATGTTAATTACGACAGATATGAATGACTTACTCGGGAAAATAAGGCAAGAGATAGGTGCGCTTGTGAGCATTGTCGAGGAAGAGATTTTTGAGATAACGCGTCGCGTGTTTCCTACCCTCAGGGTGTTCACGAACATTTCTTGTAAATAGTAGGGGTCAACTACCACGATATCGGGTGTATCATCCATTTTGATTTGGTTCGCCATATGGAGCGCAACAAGGCGGACCATGGATGGGTGGAGTGGAAGCATATGGAACATTATGAAGATATCATCAAATCTCACAAAGAGCAGGTCTGCACCATCTTCTGTGACAAAGCCCAACCATTTTGGTACCTTTGCGATAAAAACTGGGTATGTTGGATTTTCTTGCTCGAGAAGTCTCGTCTCCATAACAAGAACAAGCTCATGTAGGTCCAACAAATGTCCAGACAACTTTTTGACCAAATTCGCCGGCAGGATCGATTTACCCAAGTGATGCGTCGTATGCCAGTTCTTGATGGGTATCCTGTCCACAAACCGGAAATCAGTCCCCCCTCAAGCCGGCTGTTGGAGTCATCCAACTTATGTTTCTTGTATCTTTTCCGTGCCTTCTTAGGCTTGTTCACCGGCGCATCTTCTAGTGTATCATGATTTTGCACAACAGGCATCAAATCGGTGATAGAGTTGTCGTAGCCGTAGCCGATCATGGGGGGAGGCCCTACTTGGCCTCCATTCATCCAAGTCCGAACGAACTCACAGACGGTAGGAAACATGGATTTGAAGGTGCTTGTGAGTTCGTTCTCGATGAAGGCCTGCATCGGATCCTCGCCTCCTATCTGAGAACCCCCGGCCTCATCGTTGTCAGCCATGTTCACACTAACGATCGAGAAAAGTCGAACTTAGTATAACAGGAAAAATTCACTTAATTAACTACTAAGATACCCATGAGTCTAAGTTTGCCGGAATGTCCGTCACGGCAAATGCGGGCACTCAAATATGTCCTAATTTTAGAAATAGTCATGCCAAAATTCACGAATTTTTTTGGCATGACCTTTGCTAAAATTAGGACATATGGAGTACCCGAATTTGCCGGAACGGAAGCTAATCAACGTTCCGGCAATCTCAAGGGACTCAAGGGTACCTGCAAACATTTTATATTCATAAAAAATCCACCATATATAGTCACCACCACAATTGCATCACACCACAACCATCACATTCATAAAAATCCACCATATATAGTCACCAGAAATTCACCGCGCATCCTGATGCATATGAAATGCATACATGAACTTTGCATTATAATTCTCATATTTCAATCATATTTGCATCATATAAGGGTTATATCATGATTTTATAATGATTTTGGGAATATTTCACAGTTTTCCTATTTTTCTGGAATTAACCCTGCACTGGCAGAAAACCCTATTTTCTATATTTTGATGTTTCAGGGACCCAAACGACGTCCAAATGACCTGAAAATTTACGAGCATCAGTTTTAGGAAGGAAGAAGACTTGGGAGCGAAGGAAGCAAACGAGCGGAGGCCTGAGGCCTAAAAGGGGGTGGCCCACGCGGCCAGATTCCTTGGCCGTGTGGGGCCCACCTTCTGGAGCCTCGTGGCTCCGTTGCCGTCGATCTTTTCGCCCACGACTCCGTCTTGACCTAAAACCGACTATAAAAATAGCCCCCCGACGTAGATCGCAAGGAGGAGGCCGTAAACAGAGAAACCATGAAACAGAGACCTGGACCGGCATATCGGAGGGGGAAAACTCCGGAGGAGCGCTGCCGGCGCGGTCTCCATCTCCCCCAACAACGTCTCCACCGTCTCCATGATGAAGAGGGAGTAGTCCACCCCTAGACTATGGGTTTGTGGAAGTAACTTATGTATCTGTCCTCACTCTTGAGCTTCACTAATTAGCACCGTATGAGCTGCGGAACATGATTACGGTCATCTATGTAATTCCTATGTGGTGGATCTCTCTATGAGTTAATATATGTTTGAAGATTGCAATTGTTTTGTTTCAGTTATGAAAGTAGATGTGTCGCAACAGTGGAACATGGGGTTCCCCTGATGCGGTCAAAGTGGGTCCATCGCACATGGGCCCACCAAGGAGGCAATCAAGGCCAAGGCACAAGACTAGCAGATGGCCCCCCCCCCCCCATCTGCCCCACGGCGTCCCGACACGCGCGACATCGACAACCAAGGAAAAAGACCCGGGGACCCTCCGGGGCCCCCTCGACCTGGAAGCAGGCATGGAGGTCCTGGGACCCCGACGCCCGGCAGGAGGCCAGACTCACCCCCGGGAACCAACCTCCAGTGCGCAAAGAGGATAAGCTTGCCAGCCCTGGCTGGAAGCTCCTAGAAGACCTGGGCGCCAAAGGGGGGCAGAGGCGGAAAAGCTGTCAGCCTTTGTCCGCCCTCCCAGGAAACGGTGGGCGATCTCACCTACCCCCTCTGAGAAGAATACTTGGACGAGAGGAGGCCACGTCGCCTCCTAAGGAGAACCTGGAGGGGTTTTCCCGCCAAAACCCCTCCGGCCCCAAGGGTGCACCTGTGGTATCCCCTTAGCCTATAAAAGGAGGACCGAGGCACCCAAGGGAAAAAGGGGAAGGATTTCCAGAGAGGAAGGAGATTTTCCAGAGAGTCGGAGGCTAGGCTAGATAGCGCACAAGACGAAGAGTAGCATAGGCGAGAGGTGATCTCCTCCGGGCCAGGATCTGCTCGTCTTCAACCTCTAGCCAACACCTCCCGGGTTCTCACCCGCGACCACCATTGTAAAGCTACACCATGATACACCTCTCAATCCAGACATGCAGGAGTAGGGCTGTTAGCCTCCGGGCGGCCTGAACCTGGGTAAACTCCTTGTGTCTCTGTGATGCTTGCTAGTACGTAGATCTCGAGCGTAGACGAAGCCCCCGGGCGGAAGACGTTCTTCAGCCTCCTTCGCGCCCCATACCGAACCTAAAAAGGGGGTATCCTTTACTCCTGGTGTTCGTGATCCAAGACACAACAGCTGGCGCGCCAGGTAGGGGGCGCAAGTGCTGATTTCTTCTTCATCGGCTTCGTGTTCTTCATCGAGATCTTCCTCAAGTTCTCCATCGGCGTCGCGTTCTTCATCGAGATCTTCCTCAAGTTCTTCATCGGCTTTGAGATCTTCGAGGAGGTCTGGTTCGAGTTCTCCAGATCTTCTGGCAAGATCTTGGGTTGTCGCTTCGTCATGTTCGACGTCGAGCTCTCCAGTTGAGGCAAGATCTGCTACGAGCTCCTCTTCTGTTTCGTCGAGATAGGGTGAACGGGCACATCTTTGGCCAGCAAAGGCCATGTCTGGCACTCGGGAGGTCCATGGTGAGCCGTCGCAGCAGTTGTCGCGAAGAAGCTGGGGGCTGGAAGAAGCGCTGGGCACGGCCCGGGTGCTTCTCTCCTACCCGCCAGAGAAGTGCAGGGGCGATCCCCGAGCGAGGGCCTGGATTGCAAGTTTGGAAAACCTGCTGGACTATGCTCAGCACTGCCGCGCTCCTATGAGTTCTGCCCCGACCAACACCCAAGCAGCTGCCGCTCTGGCGCCAGCACCCCCAGAGGAGGAACGACAAGGGGATCCCCATGGCAAGAGGCCCATGGATCCCACCCGCGAGGCCGTCAACTAGAGCTCCAATCCCAGGCGTCGTTCTCGCGAGGAGATGGAGGCCCAGGCGGATCCGCATCCTGGTGCGACCGTCCTTGACCTCTATCGCCTAGAGCAAGGGCCTGAGGAACCATTGCGCCGATACATCTGGAGGTTCCGGGGTGTCATCGTCCGTATTCCCCCGGCTGACCTACAATAGATCTCTGTTGTCGCCGTCTTCCACGCCAACGTCCGCAACCCGATGATGCGGGAGAGGCTAAGAGCCCGCACGGTGGCCACCCTGGAAGACCTGTGGATCATGGCTGATCAGTGCGCACGAGTTGAGGAGGCTGCTTCCTTTCCACCCCGTGGGATACGATGAAGCAAAGAGCTCGGTCCGCACGAGGTACCCGCGACATCTGGAAGGGCACCCGGACGAGTTACCACTTGGGACTCCGTGTAATCAAAAAGATAAGTTATCCTTGATCTGAACCCTTGTCATGTTTTGGCTGTCTATTTTGCGGAATAAAACTATGTTCGAAACTGGAAACACGTCTTGTCCATCGATTGAGCACCCCAGGAGGCTGGCTCTCCCGGGAGTACGAAGCGGTGAGAGACCTGGTACTGCCCGGGAGGAGTACGAGCCGAGTGGGTGAGCGACCTTTCGGGAATTGGTAGGGCCTGTGGAGATATACCTGATCAGTCAGGATCTCACAGGTAAGCTTACATCTCGGGAGGATCTCTCAAAGACGTGGAGAAAAAGAAACATGATAAAGCCAAAACACCCGCAAATAGAATAGCATAGAAGTTTCCTGAACAATGCAGCATAATTTATGATCACATACGAAGACTGACATAACAGTTTTTTGGGCACGAGGTGCTCAAATGGTATGCAGGCAGCCCAGTGGGGCGGTAGAGGATACGTCTTTGTGGCCAATGTGGCCACGAGGTCTTCTACGACTTGGAGCGAGGCCTCGGACGGCTTGTCGACCACGAAGTTGGGCATGGCGGCGTTCGGGTTCGCCTCCCGGAACAATGCCATCACGCGCGCTGCCGTATCACGACTGGCCCCGTTCCGGTCCATACGCAACCGGGTTGCGATCCGGTTCTTGGCAGACCTCACGGAGGCCGTCGTCTTCTTGAGGAACTCGGTCACTTCGGGGAGGCTTCGGCAGTCCGGGGCCAACCCGGAGAGTTCGGCATGCCTGTCCAGTTGGAGCACCCGCGTCGCCACATCTGCGCTGGCGGCGATGATGCTCTTGAACCCGTCTTCCGCCTGTTGGTGGATTCCCGCCAGCTCCGAGGACACCCGGGAGTTTTTCTCCTCCAGTTCGAGGAGCTTGTTCGTCAGCAATGACAGTCCCTCCTCCTTCAGCTTCAGGGACTTCTCCAGCTCGGAAGTTCTCTGGCCATCCAGCTTGGCCTGGTCCCGCAGCTTGCGGGTGGCGTCTCTCTCCGCGAGGAGACCCTTCTCGGCGTCTTCGACTGCCTTCCGGGCCTCTGCCTCTTTCTGCTATGCTTCCCTGGCATCCCTGGCTTTCTCGTCCAGCGCCGTTTGATGCTTCTTCTCCGCCTCGGCGAGACGCTGCTCGACCTCTGTCTTCAGCTTTTCCCTCTGGAGCTCCTGGGCTCTGGCCTCCGTCGTCAGTTCAGCCTCTCTGGCTGCCAACCGCTGCTCCCTTTGCGCAAGTTCGTCCCGCTTACCTTTTCTCTTCTTCTCCATGCTTTTCCATATGATTGAGAATAGGCTCCACTGGTGGGACAACTCGGTCGCTGCTTTGTTGATCGCCTCCTCGGCGTGGATAAATAGAAAATGATAACCAAGCTCCATGAGCCACTGGAGCATGCTATTCTCTGCAATAAAGCTTTACAAACCAAAGAAGAACAACAAATATTTTTGGGTTTTCGATTTTAGAAATAAGCACCAAAGGAAACAAACCAGCAAAGCAAAATATTTTTGGATTTTCAAATAGCAAACCGAATTTAACAACTAAGCAAACTACAGACTAAATACTAAAGAAAGTAAACAAAGAGAAACAACGAAAATATTTTTGGTCTTTTTGTGTTTAGGAAAGCAAACCAAAGAACAAACAACTAAAAGAAAGAAAAGAAAACGAAACATGAATATACAAAGAACCGACCGAACAAGATATGTAAATGAGTGAGTTGTCGGTATACCTCCCCCCAAGCTTAGGCTTTTGGCCTAAGTGGAAGTCAATCCCATCACGGCCATGAAGAGGCTCCTCCGAAATATGACAAGGATGCTTCCCTGTCCTGATATGAACCAGAGGCTGCACCGGTGTAATGCACCGTGTGGTCCTCCGCGTGCGCCTCGTGACCCTCCTGGTCACCCTGCCCGTGGAAACCAAGTAGACGGAGCTGATCGTCCATCTCCACCTTTGAGCGCGACCAAGGCCTCCTGCGAACATCAAACAAGGCAGGCTGCGGCAAGGGAATATGGCTCTCCTCTCCATCAGTAAATAGCATTCTATAAACGAGGTTACCCTCACAAGAATTAGCTGTAACAAATTGATGCATTTTCATGGCAGGAAGATCAAGTCTATGAGGAGCTAATAATGCATCACTAGGATCAACAGAAAGACCTAGATGAGCTAACATGCGTGAGGCAATGATGCCTCCATAAATAGGTCCCCTAGCAGCCAAGCGACGAGCAATAAGAGCACCAAGATTATAACTAGTTCTACCATTAAGAGCGGCATCCAGAAAAGCAAGATGGTAGTTAGAGATATTCCTCGTGTTCTCCCTACCAAGCACACTAGTAGCAAGATAATATGCAAAATATCTAATAGCTGGGAGTTGAATGTTTCTTATCTTGCCACATTGAGTTGTGCGATCATCATCATTGGTCACCCCTCGGTATAGCTCAAGTAAATCAGCGGGTCGACCTTGAATCTTCTTTGCCGTTCCAGATGATGTAATACCTATAACATGACAAAAATCTGACAAAGACAGGGTGATAGGCCTCTCATATATTTTGAATGAAACAGTTGGCCCAAAATGAGCATTGTTAAAAACAAAGCTCTCAACGAAAATCTTAGTGAGCATGGCATATTGGTTTCTTTCATCATTCATATAATCAGTTAAACCAACTCTACCAATAAGAAGTAGGAAATCCTCCAAGATCCCTGCATCACGCAAAAAGTTAGTACAAGGGAATGAAGATGGATGTGCATCTCCATCATCATGCTCATTATCAATGGTTGGGGCAATGAGATCTTCATTATAAGATGTCCTCAATCTAGTGGTTGATCTTGAAGGCCTCTCCCTTCTTGGTGCATTCCTCTCAAAGATTTCTCCATAAGTGTGGTTATGCATTTTCTGAAATTTTTAACAAACAACACAAAACTTGATTTTTAGACATCTAGTTGAAGGAAACTGTCATAGGGAATTGCCAGGGAGCTAAACATGCATCAAAACTAGTTTTTCCAAGTCTAAAACAAACATTCAAGCTCACAAACCTGCAACCTATGATCTGAAAATACTCAACATATACTTCACTAAACAAAATTCTAATTGGATAGGTGGAGGAGTCACATACCGGAGATCAAATGCTCCAAATTTCAGCACAAATGATGGGCTGAACAAGGAGATCCAAAAAAAACTCGAAAAATCGCAGCAAGAACTCGTGTTTGAGCAATGGTGGTCGAATGGTCGGGGAGAGAGAGTGTCCAGGGAGGAGAATGGTTAAGTGGAGGGCCAGGGGGGCCCCACACCATGCCCAGGCGCGGGCCAGGGTGGGCCGCGCCACCATGTGGTGTGGCCACATGGTGGGTCCCCCTGGTCAGCTCCAGGCATTTCCAGAATCCCCACATTTTTATAAGACTCATGGTATAATTTTTATTGATTTTTGAAAACTTCGAAAAATTCACTTTTCTGGGTGTTTAGCAAATTAAACTCAGGCAGAAAAATTATTTTTAAACACCAACAACAACAAAACTTTTTGACAACTAAGCAACACTACAGTAGCTAAAACAAAAGGGTAGGAAACACAACTTTGTTTATCCCATCCATGCATTAAAATGTATTTGTTAACAAGGTTGATCAAGTCTTGCTATCAAATAAATTTTTAATGACATAAATGAATTAAACTTCACTAAACAATCATGTTACCTTATATTGTATTGATATGGTCCCAATCATAATATTTTGATATCCTTCTTGATGCTCATATATGGGACAATCAATATTTCCAACTTTGATAGTTCTCAAATTAGAGATTGTATGAACTCCAGTTATTCTATTAATCTTCTTGGGAAAATGAACAGTGTGCTCAGTGCCATTAACATTAAAAGTTACTTTGCCTTTGTTGCAATCAATAACAGCACCTGCAGTATTAAGAAAGGGTCTCCCAAGAATAATAGACATATTATCATCTTCCGGCATATCAAGAACAACAAAATCAGTTAAAATCAAGCAATTGGTAGTTACTTGAACAGGAACATTCTCACAGATACCAACAGGTACAGCAGTAGACTTATCAGCCATTTGTAAAGAAATATCAGTAGGTATCAATTTATCCAAATCAAGTCTCTTATAAAGAGAGAAAGGCATAACACTAACTCCTGCTCCCAAGTCACATAGAGCAGTCTTAACATAATTACTTGTAATAGAGCAAGGAATGGTTGGTATACCTGGATCTCCCAACTTCTTTGGAACCTTTCCATTGAAAGAGTAATTAGCAAGCATAGTAGAGATCTCCTCATTAGGAATTTTCCTTTTGTTAGAAACAATATCTTTCATATATTTTGAATAAGGAGGTAATTTAATAGCATCAGTCAAAGGAATTTGAAAGAACAAGGGTTTCATCCAGTCACAAAATTTGTTATAGTGTTCTTCCTCTTTTGACTTAAGTTTCTTAACAGGAAAAGGCATTGGCTTTTGAACCCAAGGTTCTCTTTCATTACCATGCTTCTTAGCAATAAAATCTTCTTTAGTGTTCTCTTTACTTTTAGCATTCTTTTCAGGTTCTTTATCACCTTTCTCTTTATCAGAAGCATCATTTTTATCACTATCACTATCATGTTCATTACCACTTTCAGTTTCAGCATCAGAGATAGAAATACTATTAGGATCATTAACAGGTTCAGGAGATTCTACAACCTTTTTATGTTTCTTCTTCTTCTTTTTCTTAGAAGGAGCATTAGTTTCATTAACTTGTTGAGAATCTTGTTCAACTCTTTTGGGATGTCCCTCAGGATATAAGGGATCCTGAGTAGAAGCACCACCTCTAGTTGTCACTTCATACACATGCTTATCTTTTTCTTTAGAAGTGTTAACTAGCATATCTTTTTGGACTTTAGTAAGTTGATCAATTTGAGTTTGCACCATATGAAAGTGTTTAACCAGCATTTTAACATCATTAGAGGTTCTTTCCACAATATCATGCAAATTATCAATAGCACGAGAATTTCCTATCAAATGATTTTCTATTCTCATATTAAAGCTATTTTGCTTTTCAATAAAATTATCCAACATTGACTAGGAGGTTTACCATAAGGGATATCATATTCATTAAAGTATTGGAGAGAGTGTACCTCAATGGTGGATGAAGGAGGAATTGGTTTACATAAATCTTCTATGGGTGGTAGATTTTTCACATCTTCAGATTTAATACCCTTCTCTATGAGAGATTTCTTGGCCTCTTCCATTCTTTCATCATCTAATTCAATCATCCCTCTCTTCTTTGATATTGGTGTTGGAGGTGGTTCAGGTATGGTCCAATCATCATGATTTTGGCTTATTTTAGCCAACAATTCTTCAGCTTCGGCTGGAGTCCTTTTCCTGAAAACACAACCAGCAAAACTATCCAGGTATGCCCTAGATTCAATGGTTAGTCCACTATAAAATATATCAACTAAATCATGTTTTTCCAAATCATGCCCAGGCCGAGCTCTAATGAGAGAGCAAAACCTTGACCATGCAGCAGGTAATTCCTCTCCTTCTTCCTGATCAAAACTATAAATTCTCTGCAAAGCAGCTTGTTGAGCACTAGCAGGAAAATATTTTTGAAAGAAAACATCAAGCAATTCATCAGGATTACGAATAGAACCAGGAGGCAAATTATTATACCAAACTTTAGCATCATCCTTTAATGAGAAGGGAAAAATTTTAGTAACAAAGTACCTTCTTTTCTTCAGATCATCAGAAAACAAGCCACTCATAATAGAGAGCTCATTCATGTGCTCCACAGCACTTTCTTTTTCAGTACCACAAAAAGGTGATTTCTCAATAATAGATATGTGTGCCACATCGAGAGAGAAATTAAAATCTTTATCTTTAATGCTTATGGGAGAAGTGGCAAATTTAGGATCAATAGGTGGTTGATATTTAACAGCATATTTTGCAAGAAGGTTTTTAATGCCACTTGCATCAGTATTAAGGCACTCATCAATGAAGTTATCATTAATTTCCACATAAACATCATCAAGATCATCAGTAGAGAATTCAACAGACACAGGAGAACCAACAGGTGTAATAGTGTTTTCATCAGGTGTTTCAGTACTTTCAATTTGTTTAGACTTAGCAATAGCAGCATCTAAGATAGAACCCAAAGGAATATTTTTATCATTCACAGTTGAGACATCATCAAAAATTTCAGAGACAATTTCAGATTCAGCAGAGGTACCAGCACGTGAAGCTTGTGGTGGTGTGACAAGTTGACTTATGACAGTAGGTGAATCAAGAGCAGCAGAGGAATTCAGAGTTGTACCTCTTCTTGTAGTGGAAGGCAAAATGTGGACCTTCCCATCATTAGGCTTACCCATGATGAATGAGTTGCAGCGAACAATATCACTTCCAGATGAGCTTATAAATAAAGCTATGCTCCCCGGCAACGGCGCCAGAAAATAGTCTTGATAACCCACAAGTATAGGGGATCGCAACAGTCTTCGAGGGTAGTAAAACCCAAATTTATTGGTTCGACACAAGGGGAGACAAAGAATACTTATAAGCCTTAACAACTGAGTTGTCAATTCAGCTGCACCTGTAGATAGACTTGCTCGCAACAAAGGATCAGTAGCAACAGTTTTATAGTAATAGCAGTAGCAAAATAGAGACAGCAGTAAAATAAAGGCAGCAGTAAATATTGCAGAAGACAGCAGGTTTAAAATACTGTAGGCACAGGGATGGATGAATGGGCGCTGCATGGATGATATGATTCATGTAATAAGCAAGACAAGGCATTTGCAGATGATAATAATAAAGTAACTGAGTACTAAGTAACCATAGGCATGCGTTCCATAAATAGTCGTACGTGCTCGCAATGAGAAACTTGCACAACATCTTTTGTCCTACCAGCCCGTTTGCAGCGGGGCCTCAAGGGAAACTACTGGTAATTAAGGTACTCCTTTTAATAGAGTACCGGAGCAAAGCATTAACAATCCGTGAACACATGTGATCCTCACATCACAACCATCCCCTCCGGTTGTCCCAATTTCTGTCACTTTGGGGCCTCGGGTTCCGGACAGCAATATGTGTATACAACTTGCAGGTAAGATCAACAAACAATGCATATCATCATGAATAAATAACATGTTCAGATCTGAGATCAATGACACTCGGGCCCTAGTATCAAGCATTAAGCACAACAAGTTGCAACAAAGTCTACAGCACTCCCATAAGGTACTAGGCACTATGCCCCTACAATCTTATAACTCATTACATGAATAATCACATCCAATCCCTTCCATCCCCTTCAGCCTACAGCGGGTGTTTACTCACACATGGATGGGGGAAACATGGATGGTCGATGGAGAAGCGTCGGTGGCGATGATGGCGATGATCTCCTCCAATTCCCCGTCCCGGCAGGGTGCCAGAACGGAGTTTCTGGTCCCGAAATAGGGTTTTCGGTGGCGGCGGCGTTCTGGAGTGTTTCTGGAGCAATGGTCGATCCCCCCCCCCCCGGTTTTTAGGTCGAAAGGGGTCTTGTAGTCGTGAAGAGGCGTCGGGGGCGTGGCCGAGGTGGCCACACCATGTGGTGGCGCGGCCTGGGCCCACCCGGGCCACCGTGTTGTGTGGGCCCCTCGTGGCCCAGCTCCACTTGGCCTTTTGGCTCCGTGTGTCCCCCCGGTTAAATATTGACTTTTCCATATTTTCCACGGATTTTCCCAAAAGTTGATTTTCTGCATAAAAACGAGACACCAATGCAATTCTACTGAAAACAGCGTTAGTCCGTGTTAGTTGTATCCAAGACACACAAGTTTGAGGTAAAATAATAGCAAAAGTGTTCGGGAAAGTATATACGTTTTCGACGTATCAGGCCCCTCCAGAGTTCATGGCTCTCCGGGTGCCTCTTCGGTCCTTGGAGGCACTCGTTGGCCAATGGTACGACGACGAGGAACCAGCTGTTCCTCCATTCCTCCCACTTGAACTTCACCACCATCTCGGGCTAGAATTGCTTAACGTTCTAGCGGAAGCAGAACGTGACCCCTCCTGCCAGCCATCCCTCTTTCCCCACGCGGGGATAGAAGAAGTGTCGGAACAATGCCACGGAGGGCATTACCCCGACGAATGCCTCGCAGGCGTGAGCGAAGACGGCCAGATCCAAGATGGCCCCTGGAGTCAGATGCAGGAGCCTCAGATCGTACGCCTACAGGATCTCAAGGAGGAAGTCTGAGAATGGGGGAACTACCCCCATCCTGATGAAGATGTCGAAGACGGGGACCTGAGTGGGTTCCCGGTCCTCGGCCGGCGGCAGAATCTCTGTCGCCTCGCGGGCCGGCATGTCCCCCCTCGCCTGTGACGCCACCGCCCCGAATCGAGCCTTCATCAGCAACGCAGGATCTGAGGCATAGATGCTCGGGAACAGGGCCGTTTGGCGGTGCATGTCCGCCGTTTCGGCGGCGCGTTCCGACCTCTTCATCGACTTCTCGGACCTCGGAGGCGGCTGCCTCCTAACGAGCGAGGTACCGGCGGCCTTCTTCTAGGCGCTCTGTTTGGTCCTGGCCATCGGAGCAGAGGCGTTCAGCGTTTGGCGTCGCGGCGGCCGAGCTGATTTGCGGTGTGCTACGAAAGGTGAAGACGAAGTGCTCTCCGGTGGCGCTTCGAGATCTCTGTGTTTAGGAAGGAGTAATGGCTACAGTTCCTTGGAACCGTGGCTTATAAGACTCCCCACGCGTCGCGCCATGGTCCCACCGCTCCGGCCGGCACGGGGACCGAGGAGGCTTTTCGTTCGATCGTCTCCTCCCTGGAGATTCAAGGCGAACGTTGGCGGTCCGCACGGATCGCAACGTTTAGAAGACCCATGGAACACGCACCTCCGTAGTGCGCGGCTCTGACGGATGTGACAAGACGTTCAAGACCTGACGCCAGGGACCCACTTTGACTCCTTTTTGGTCATAGCCCCAGCGGCAGAAGGGCGTGGCCGCCGGGACTATGCCCGGGGGCTACTGTCGCAACAGTGGAACATGGGGTTCCCCTGATGCGGTCAAAGTGGGTCCATCGCACATGGGCCCACCAAGGAGGCACTCAAGGCCAAGGCACAAGACTGGCAGATGCCCCCCCCAAATGCCCCACGGCATCCCGACGCGCGCGACATCGACAACCAAGGAAAAAGACCCGGGGACCCTCGACCTGGAAGCAGGCATGGAGGTCCCGGGACCCCGACGCCCGGCAGGAGGCCAGGCTCACCCCCGGGAACCAACCTCCAGTGCGCAAAGAGGATAAGCTTGCCAGCCCTAGCTGGAAACTCCTAGAAGACTTGGGCGCCAAGAAGATGGAGGCGCCAAAGGGGGGCAGAGGCCGAAAAGCTGTCAGCCTCTGTCCGCCCTCCCAGGAAAAGGTGGGCGATCTCACCTACCCCCTCTGAGAAGAATACTTGGATGAGAGGAGGCCACGTCGCCACCTAAGGAGAACCTGGAGGGGTTTTCCCGCCAAAACCCCTCCGGCCCCAAGGGTGCACCTGTGGTATCCCCTTAGCCTATAAAAGGAGGACCGAGGCACCCAAGGGAAAAAGGAGGAGATTTTCCAGAGAAGAGGAGATTTTCCAGAGAGTCGGAGGCTAGGCTAGATAGCGCACAAGATGAAGAGTAGCATGGCGAGAGGTGATCTCCTCCGGGCCAGGATCAGCTCGTCTTCAACCTCTAGCCAACACCTCCTGGTTCTCAACCCGCAACTACCATTGTAAAGCTACACCATGATACACCTCTCAATCCAGACATGCAGGAGTAGGGCTATTAGCCTCCGGTGGCCTGAACCTGGGTAAACTCTTTGTGTCTCTGTGATGCTTGCTAGTACGTAGATCTCGAGCATAGACGAAGCCCCCGGGCGGAAGACGTTCTTCAGCCTCCTTCGCGCCCCATACCGAACCTAAAAAGGGGGTATCCTTTACTCCCGGTGTCGGTGATCCAAGACACGACAAGATGCATATTATTTACCCCGTTCTTGTCTACTTGTTTTGATCAAGCTTGTTTATGAGAGCGGTGGGGGAACGTGTGCATTAGTTGGAGTAATGGGGGGGGGGGGGGTGGCTAGTGCGGTGAAAGTGAGAGAAGTTCCGAGATCCACTTGGGTATTCCAACCTTACTTTGTAACCTCACTAGGGATAAAATAAAATACCATGCTACCAGATATGTGGGTTGACCATTGCCACTTCTCATGACTAGATCTAGCATGTTCTTATTTTCACTTCATGTCATAAAGATTAAAGCTATGCTCTGATTTATCTTAATACTAAGGTGTTATGATTTAGTTCGCATCTTAGTGGAGTATAAGAGAGGTTAATAACAAAAAGATCTATATGTTAGGACGTGATGCCCATATAATTAGTAACTTGTCATAAAACTTTGTGTTGCAATCTCATATGACAATTCCTATGTTCCATTGTCCACCACAACATTAAAGAGATAGTGCATTTGTGAAACCATGAACCCCGGTCCATTTTTAATCATAATAAACAACTTTCCAACCACTTTTAAGCATCATCTACATTCAGCAATTTTAAAATCAGAAAATACAAAAACACTTTTACTTCTTGCATTCACATATAAAAACCCCAAAAATATCATCCATCATTGTTTCCACCATCCTTGCATATTTATTTACCACCATTGCATATTTATTTATTGTTTTGCATTTGTTTTATTATCATTCTCACACCTTGTGCTTGACAACCACTTGGTGAGGTTGAGGGCACAAAACAATTTACTTTGTTGTAGGTTCTCAAGGGAAGGATAAGAAGATAAACCTTTCACTACTGATTCCCCGAGAGTTCAATATAAACCCTCGAGTCATCCCTTGTGGGGAAAACCGTCTTTACTATACTATACACTCTGCACTTGGAGTCTCAACCAAACCATTGTTTTTTAACGCAGGTAACTTCACCATCAACAACGTTTTCTGGCGCCTTGCCATCAAGTATTCTTTGGTGTTGTTGCTGAGTTAAAGGCCATCAAGACGTTTTTCTGGCGCCGTTGCCGGGGAACGCACTAAGGATACATAAGAAGACTCTCCCCCGTCAACTCCGCCATCACGTTTTTCTGGCGCCGTTGCCGGGGAATCATTGCTGTAAAGATTTATCCAAGGAGTGTCTCACAACAAAGTCAACTTCATCACCAACTTGGGCTAACACCTAAGCTTGGGGAGGTTGCACCTAAGTGAGCATCATCTTATCCATCTTTACCTGCAAATCATTTTATTTTGTTTTGTTTTTGTCTTGCATATCATCTTGTTATTTCGGTTTGCATATTTTATTTTCAGTTTTGCATTTTGTGTTGCATTGCATAATTCGGTTTGCATTGTGTGGTGTCATTTTATTTTCAGTTTTGCATCAAAAATTAAAAAAACACATAAAAACTTTACCAAAATGGATTCTAGTGTTGAAATGAAAAAATTTGGTCAATATTATGGGGAGTCATTAATGGATGCTTGGTTTAGAATTAAGAACACGAGTGAAAATGGTGTTAACAAGCATACTCCTGCTGCTTTGATAAGAAACTTTTACAATGGTCTAGATGGCTGGTCAAAATGTTTTCTAGACTCATTAACAAATGGAAGATTTGCTTCAGGAAACCCCTCACATGCTAATAACTTAATGGAAAATTTATTTGGGAAGTCTATAGAAACAAAAGAGGAAATAGGGATCAAACTACTAAAATTTTCTTTGGAAAAGGCAACATCAGCTCTACAAACCTATGTGGAAGAGTATCCTACTAAAAATGTGATGCATCCATTCATCCTTCACTCAAAAACTAGGATGAAGAAAACTAGTGACACTCTTTCTGAAATCTCTGGGAAAATAGAAAAAGTATTGACACATGCCAAGTCTAAAAAGGAGTTAACTAGGGAAGTGAATGACAAAATATCTTCTATGCTAGAACTTTTGGAAAGGAATCTTGAAGAATCTGTTAAAGAAGAGAACGATCTCGAATTAATTTTGGATGCATTATTTAGAAAAAGAAATGAGAGAAAGGTTGAAGAAGTTAAAATGCTTAATGAAGTCAAGGAACCACTACTTGACTTAGATAATTGTAGCTTGCATGAATTAATATCTATCTTACAAAAATTTGCAAGTGATTCTTCTACTAATGCCAACCAAGCAGGTTTTGGTTCTTATATTGCTAATCATGTGTTAAAAGAAAAGATTGCTAGATACAACCAAGAGGCTATGATACCACCTAAGCTTGGGGATGTATGGATCCCCAAAGTACTAGTCACTATTGGAAAAGAGACACATCATGCTATATTAGATCTAGGATCTAGTGTCTCTGTTTTATCTAAAGAATTATATGAAGTACTTGAATTAAAGAATCTTGAAAAATGCTCTATTGAACTTGCACTTGCTGATGATTCCATTAAACATGCTTTAGGTAAAGTAAGTGATGTTATGGTAGAGTTGCATATGACATTTGTACCTGTTGATTTTCTGATCATGGATATGGGGAATAAAACCTCTAGTCCTATTATTCTTGGAAGACCTTTTTCTTCGTACCACAGGTGCCATTATTTATTCAAAAGAAGGGAATGTGAAATTTCAGTTTCCACACAAAAAATGCATGGAACACTTCCCAAGGAAGAGGGACATACCAAAGTTCAAGCTCCCTCATGAGCTTCGTCCACAGTAAGTATCAAGTAAGAAGCCTAGCTATATGGCTATAAAGAAAGCGCTTTACGGGAGGCAACCCGGTTGTTTTTATTTTTGATTTTATTTGTGTCCTCTTGCTGTAACAAGAGACTTAGTTTTTAGTTTAGTTTCTGGAATTTTTAATAAAGTGCCAAGTTTTACCCATTTTGGTATGAAAAAAGTTGTTATTTTGCATGCGGAGATTTCATTCCAGCACAAGTCTGTGCACAGTTTGATTTTTAATTCTTATTCTGTAACTCCGAATGATCTGATATTTTTACTGTAACTGAAAATTTTCATCCTATGTATGCATGAATTGTTTCAGAATTTTTAGACATGTTTAAGTCAGGTAGAAAAATACGTTTTGCTGCTGTCAGTTTTCTGGACAGATTCTGTCCAATATTGTTTGATGCATGTTTTGAACTTTTAACTTGAATCTTGTTGATCCAATTGAGTTTATTAATAGGCATACAACATTATACACTTTCTGGACATTCATATGAATTTTTGTCTAAGGATTATAAGCAGCAAGTAATGCATTTGTCTATCACTACTAATGTCACCCCATAGAAAAGAAATGGGAGAAACAGTGTTTTGAAGTTTTTTCACAGGGATTAGAGGAGATGCACCAAGATCTATCCAAGGATGGTGAAAACCATAAGCTTGGGGATTTGAAGGCAACCCCATTGGACCTACACACTCTCGGTTTGCACATGTCTAACTTCTGTTTTTCTATCAATGCACTTTATCGCATGAACTTGGAGCGTCTTTTATTTGTTTTGTTTTGGTTTGATTTTGTTTTGAGACCACCACTATCATTTATATATGAGAGAGCTACTGGAAGTTTGGGTTGAATTTAGTTGGATGCTATTATAATGATTGGGAAAGGGATGTTTGGGTTGATTTAAAAAGATACATATAGTTGCATAATTCATATGATTTTAATGAGTGTCAATTTGCAAGTGTCTTATCAAGAGCTATCTTATATTCATGTTTTGATGCTGAATGTTACCTTACTTGGTTTAAAATGGATTGAGTAGTTCTATGGACACTTGTGCATGCATTTAGTTGGTCAACTTTCTCCCTTTTGCTAGCCCAAAAATCCCAACTAGTAAAAAAAAACTTGTTTCCAACACCTTCAACCAAAGTTTTTCCAGTGAGTCCACCATATCTACCTATTAGCTTTATGCTATTCCGAGTATGTATATAATGTTACTTGAGTTATCTATACCTCTGAATTAAAATGCTTATGTTAGTGATTGTTATGTGAAAAATCTGGTTAAATAGCTCTCACATCTTATTATTGCACTTAACAAACATGAACCATTGTGATTAAAATTATGAAGTTGTGAATTTGACAAGAGTCTTGGTTGCTAGTTAGCCCAAATGTGCTGTCACATGGCAAGCTTTCAACATTGCACTAAATATATCTAGTTGATATCATGTACTTTTGTTTATGGATGCTTATCATGGTGCCAAATAAATGTGGAAATTTAGTATGTTTAAGTAGTTGTATAAATGGCTAGAGAGATACCTGGCCGCTAATCTAAGCCATGCTGTCATGGTGGAAATTTACTTACATGCTATGTGAACCTTCAGTGATACACCTCACAATAAAAAGCTATACCAATAGTAAATAAAAAGGGTGTTGAGATTGTTCCTTATGTTTGTTTGTCTTGTCATTTTGACATGGGCTTGTTCCATGTCCTGGGACAAGAGGTACCCCAGTTAATCTTCTTTATGACGCTATTATACAATGCTTTTGCTTGAACTTGCTTTGTTTCCCAAATTGAGTAACACTATGGTGTAAGTACTCGTATTCAAGGGGCATACTTTCAACCATTTCTTTGTCAAGCACACCACTCATATTTGCTTTCACTTTAAACTTAACCATTAAATATGCTATGATGATACCAATGATACCACATTACAAACATTAACTTAAGTAGAAGTATTTGGGAGTTAGATGAAGCTTGTTCATGTTTTTACCTCTACTCATATATATCTATCCAAAGTGTCCACCTTTTATATTCAGTTTTATAAGAGTACTCTATGACCATTATAGGACCTTTTTACTTTTCATTATGCATACATTTGGTCCATAGTACTTTCTTCTATGTTACACTTTGTGAGTTATCATTGAATATCCTTGCATTGAATATTTGATATCACTTTATAATCTATCATGCATATTGATATTCCTTTAAAGAATGAATCATTTGACTCTATGTAGCAATAATAATCATCTTTGATATCCATTGATAGTATTAAAATGCAAAGTCCATGTTAGTTTTATCACCTTCATACTCGAGGACGAGTATAGGTTAAGCTTGGGGATGTTGATGCATATGAAATGCATACATGAACTTTGCATTATAATTCTCATATTTCAATCATATTTGCATCATATAAGGGTTATATCATGATTTTATAATGATTTTGGGAATATTTCACAGTTTTCCTATTTTTCTGGAATTAACCCTGCACTGGCAGAAAACCCTATTTTCTATATTTTGATGTTTCAGGGACCCAAACGACGTCCAAATGACCTGAAAATTTACGAGCATCAGTTTTAGGAAGGAAGAAGACTTGGGAGCGAAGGAAGCAAACGAGCGGAGGCCTGAGGCCCAAAAGGGGGTGGCCCACGCGGCCAGATTCCTTGGCCGCGTGGGCCCACCTTCTGGAGCCTCGTGGCTCCGTTGCCGTCGATCTTTTCGCCCATGACTCCGTCTTGACCTAAAACCGACTATAAAAATAGCCCCCCAACGTAGATCGCAAGGAGGCGGCCGTAAACAGAGAAACCATGAAATAGAGACCTGGACCTGCAGATCGGAGGGGGAAAAATCCGGCGGAGCGCTGCCGGCGTGGTCTCCATCTCCCCCAACAACGTCTCCACCGTCTCCATGATGAAGAGGGAGTAGTCCACCCCTAGAATATGGGTTTGTGGAAGTAACTTATGTATCTCTCCTCTCTCTTGAGCTTCACTAATTAGTACCGTATGAGCTGCCGAACATGATTACGGTCATCTATGTAATTCCTATGTGGTGGATCTCTCTATGAGTTAATATATGTTTGAAGATTGCAATTGTTTTATTTCAGTTATGAAAGTAGATGCATATTGTGTACCCCATTCTTGTCTACTTGTTTTGATCAAGCTTGTTTATGACAGCATGTGTGGGGGAACGTGTGCATTAGTTGGAGTAATGAGGGGGTGGCTAGTGCGGTGAAAGTGAGAGAAGTTCCGCGATCCACTTAGGTATTCCAACCTTACTTTGTTACCTCACTAGGGATAAACTAAAATACCATGCTACCAGAGATGTGGGTTGACTATTGCCACTTCTCATCACTAGATCTAGCATGTTCTTATTTTCACTTCATGTCATAAAGATTAAAGCTATGCTCTGATTTATCTTAATACTAAGGTGTTATGATTTAGTTCGCATCTTAGTGGAGTATAAGAGAGGTTAATAACCAAAAAATCTCTATGTTAGGACGTGATGCCCATATAACTAGTAACTTGTCATAAAACTTTGTGTTGCAATCTCATATGACAATTCCTATGTTCCATTGTCCACCACAACATTAGAGAGAGAGTGCATTTGTGAAACCATGAACCCCGGTCCATTTTTAATCATAAGAAACAACATTCCAACCACTTTTAAGCATCATCTACATTCAGCCATTTTAAAATCAGAAAATACAAAAACACTTTTACTTCTTGCATTCACATATAAAAACCCCAAAAATATCATCCATCATTGTTTCCACCATCCTTGCATATTTATTTACCACCATTGCATATTTATTTATTGTTTTGCATTTGTTTTATTATCATTCTCACACCTTGTGCTTGACAAACACTAGGTGAGGTTGAGGGCACAAAACAATTTACTTTGTTGCAGGTTCTCAAGGGAAGGATAAGAAGATAAACCTTTCACTACTGATTCCCCGAGAGTTCGATATAAACCCTCGAGTCATCCCTTGTGGGGAAAACCGTCTTTCCTATACTATACACTCTGCACTTGGAGTCTCAACCTAACCATTGTTTTTTAACGCAGGTAACTTCACCATCAACAACGTTTTCTAGCGCCTTGCCATCAAGTGTTCTTTGGTGTTGTTGCTGAGTTAAAGGCCATCACATCCACACAAGTAACAGCAGTAGCAAAAAAAGGTTTAGTAATTTTACCAAACACCTTGTGTGCGGTGGTGGTGCTCGGCTTGGGGAGGAGGCCCGGGTGCAGCTCGTCGGTGGCGGTCCGGTGCGGGAGGGGAAGGAGAGAGGGGGACGGTGGCTGCGCTCGGGGCGGAGGCGCTCGGGGCGAGGGGGCGGCTCGGGGTGAGGGGCCAGTGGAGGGCGAGGCGGCGGTGAGTGGGGGTGGCGGGCGGATGGGGGTGGTGGCGCGCGCGGCGGACGCGGGTGGTGGTGGCAGGCGGATGGGGGCCGCGCGGTGTGGCGCGGGGTGGCGCGGGGTGGCGCTGCAGGGGGAGAGATTTGGGGGCGGCCGGCCAGGGACGCGCGTGTGTGAGTGAGAGGTTGGGGACGGGTGGGTAGGGTTAAGTGGGTGGCCCACGTTACCGCTGGCGGACGGTGAGATGCGTCCGCCAGCGGTATGTTTTTTTATTACTTAGTATTTTCAATTACAATTGCGCATAGCAAAATATGTTTAAAATAGTTGAGTGCATTAACATCAATATTCATACACATCATGCATTGTTCAAAACACATGTCAAATATATACAAATTTAAAATAACACACACGTCTCGCGCTTCTCTCTTAGCGTTTGGCCGTCTTGCCTTTTTTTTGTCTTAGTTGCATAACTTAGCCCCACACTATGACTTCTTCTTTTGAATGGAAGACCTCCTCTCGTGGGTAGCGTGGTTCTGCTTCTTCTTAATGTGTATGGCATGTTATCATCATCTTCATCATCATCTTCAAAATTAGGGTCACCGTACTGGTCGAACTCGTCCTTGTTGGTGATTCCATCCATTCCAATGATGTTTCTTTTTCCTCTCCTCACGACAACACGGCTAGGCTTTGACAGGTCCGTTATGAAGAAGCATTGAGACACGTGCTTAGCCAATACCCATGGCTCATTTTGTGCGGTGACATTCGTACTGCTTGATGAAGTGCCGGCTTCGGGTAAAACCATGGTGGTGAAGTATTGGTCTTCTTTTTTCACGGTGGATAACCTAGCCCATCTCACACGGAACATCAGCACCTTCTCTCCAGAGTAGTTTAAGCTCCAGATCTCCTCTATCCTTTCGTAGTATCTAAAATTTTTGTCACCGATGTAGGATTTCATCGTTACCCCTGAGTTTTGATAGTCAGAAGTTTTGTCCTTTTCCTCCGTGTAGAAAGTGAACCCGTTGATATCATATGCTTGAAACGTCGCGGGGTTGGGGGCGGGGCCACGTGATAAGCCGTATAAGAGTATACCTTCTGCACAATCCATTGGCAGAGCGACAAGCTCATCTTTGAACCAACGCAAGAAAGAGGAGTTGTGCTCTCTGATTATTTCTCCTTCGGTCTTTTGCCTGCCCTGGTCAATGTACTTCTGCTTAATCATGCTTTTGTGCTTTTCCACCCAAGTATCGACCATTTGAAGGTGTTGGAGAGCTACTAAGTTTACCCTGTTAAAGTCGGCCATTCGACAAGCGAAGCCCACATGTAAGTCCCGTGCGCCATTTTTGTGACCTGACCCACCTAACTTGCCAAAGTGCTTGTTAGGGGGCAAACCAACATGGTTATCAATTATCTCCAGATGATTGGTGCAGAAAGAGATGCACTCTTCAGTGAGAAAGCCTTGAACGATGCTTCCATCTGGACGGGCCCTGTTTCGAACAAATCCTTTTATGACTCCATTCATCCTTTCGAACGCCATCATGTTGTGGGTAAACAACGGTCCGAGATGGATGATATCATCGACGATGTGGACCAAAAGATGCACGCAGATGTCGAAGAATTCGGGCGGAAAGTACATCTCAAGCTCGCATAGTATCACAACAATTTCTTCCTGCAGCCTTGAGAGTCTCTTTGTTGTGATTGACTTTCGAGAGATCACGTCAAAGAAGTTACAGAGGTCAAAAAGGGTCTCACGGACGTGCTTGTCCATTATCCCTCGGATCGCAACTGGGAATATTTGCGTCATCATCACGTGACAATCATGAGACTTCATACCGCTGAACTTCTTTTTCTGCAGTCTAAAAATCTGCTTATCAGCCCCGAGTAACCCATAGGCACTTTGACTCCTAGAAGGCACTTGAACAACTGTTCAATCTCATTTGGACTAAGAGTGAAGCAAGAGGGGGGACAGTAATAGTCATTCTTCTTTACCCTTTTAGCAGGGTGACCGTCCGTCTCCTCATCCGACTGGTCGTCATCCCCATTTTGGTACCCCCTTGAAGCTCTTCCCTAATGTTCATATGTTTAACGTCACGTCTTGCTTTCGGCCCATCTTTGGTCCTGTCCGCCATGTGGAGCAAAGTGCCAAACAAATTCTCGAACACATTCTTCGTGATATGCATTAGATCAAGGCAATTTGGCGTACAGAAGATGGGCCAGTATGGCAAGTCCCAAAACACAGACCTCATCTTCCAAACACCATGGAGCGGTTTTGGCGTCTGTCGCTTCTTTCCCGGCTCAGGGCACTCTTCCCAACCATTCAGCAACTCGTAAATTTCTTCGCCGCTCCTCTTACGTGGAGGTCCTCGGGGCTCATCTTTACCGTTGAAAAGGTCTCAATGTTTCCTCCATGGGTCTGTATTGCGTAGCCACCTTCGATGGCCTATGTAGACGGTTTTCGAAGAACCGGCTTTCTCAAGCTGGTGGAATGTTGGATCATGCATGCACCTGACGCATCCATTATGTCCATGGGACACCTGGCCAACAACGTATGTGCAGCTGGGCAAATTGTGCACCGTACACAACAAGGAAGCTCGCATCGGGAAATACTCTTCTGTGACTGCGTCCCAAGTGGAGACCCCTTCTGGCGCCCATAACGTGGCTAGCTCATCTTTCAGTAGCTTCAGATACAGATTGATGTCGCTGCCTGGTTGTTTCGGCCCTTGAATTAGCATGCTCATGTGTACGTACTTTATTTTCATGCACAACCGGGGGGAGGTTGTATATCCATACAAACACAAGCCACGTGCTGTGTGTACTGCTCTAGTTGCCAAACGGATTGAGACCGTCGGTGCTCGCACCCAACCTGATGTTCCTTGGCTCGTCTCCAAACTCTACATCGTAAGCATCTAATGCTTTCCACTAGCTTGCATCTGAAGGGTGTGTCAGAATTATCTTTTCACTCCGTTCTGAATCTTGCAGCACTACTGCCCTTCTTTCCGCGTGCCAGGGCATTCTCTTTGCTTCCTTACGGTCTGCGAAATATCGCTGCAGACGAGGAATGAGCGGAAAGTACCACACAACTTTGCGAGGGGCTTTCTTCCCGGTCTTGTATCAATCAGCATTGCACACTGGACATTTGATCATTTCCTCGTCCTCTTTCCAAAATATGTAGCAGTCGAAGATGCACACATGGTACCTCTCGTGCGGTAAATCAAAGGGGCACACGACTTTCTTGGCTTCGTCACAATTTTTAGGACACGTGTTGCCCTTCGGAAGGAGACCGTGCATGTATTCCAGATTAGCGTCGACGGTTTTATCGCTCCATTTGTGTCTTGTCTTCATCTGCAGAATATCAAGCGATACTTTCAAGCGGGAATCTTTCGGGTCGCAGCCTGGATACAACGGATTATTTGAGTCTTTCTCCAATTGCGCCAACTTAGATTCCCTGTTAGTCGTCTTCTGAAGAAACTGTTCTTTTAGATGAGGGTCCCGCACGACTGAAGTTAGCGGTGTCCGTGTGTCCTCCTCTTCTGGTACCACCTAATGATGATCATCATCGTCTTCTTCAACGTGATCATGTTGGGGATCGGGCTCTTTGTCTTCTTGCCCCTTGTCGTTATTGTGATCTTGCTCCCTTCCTGATCATTTCCTGCCGCCGCACCATCATTTTCATCATCTTCTATCCAACGAGTGTGGCCATCCATAAAACCACGCCTGAGCAGGTGTTCCAGCAAATCTCCGGTAAATGGAGAGAAGCCGACCTCCAATTTGCATGTTCGACACGGACATTGTATATCTTTGCGTTTATTCTGCAGCATGTCTTCCGTCGCATGTCTCATGTATGTATTCACGACACTTTCACTCATAATAACCATTATCACCTGCACGTTGTAGGATCGAGACAATAATTAATCACCATTTTATATTTTATCGGGTTTCATGAAAAAATTCGCCATGACCTTCCTACAAATAGGACCTAAGAAGAGTGCCAAAAGTTTCCGAAACGGAAAATGAATCAACATTCCGGCATGGTATTGGCACCCCCATTATTATTTTTACACATCACAACACAAATTTATTCATCACAACAAAATTTCACACATTCCAAGCCATTTCATCATTTCGCATGGTTACGAGCGCATTTTATCCGACCAAATTTTAAGAATATGCATTTATATTGATAAAAGATCACCTTAATAAGTAAAACACACGCCAAAAAAACCGCGGAAGTCGACCGGAGATGAAATCTAGATCTTGAGATAAGAGTGACTTGAGTGGATTTCTTTGGTCAAAGTTGGATGTGGGAGAGAGATTTAGTGGGATCTACCAATTATTGGCTAAAAGTGATGAATTTGATGGGGGAAATTAGCAACAAATGAGAAAAACTCGAGCTAGTGAGAGAAGGAAGTGTAAAGTGCAATAATAGAGGGAAGGGGCTGGTGGCCGGCCGCACTTATTGCACTCTCCAGGTTATCGCTGGCGAACGCTTATAAGTGTCCGCCAGCGGTAGTTAACTTACCGCTGGCGGCTGGTCTGGACTGCCCACCAGCGGTAAGCTGGGATATTTTTTCCCACCTGGGTATAGCCGAGCTAGTTACCTCTGGCGGGCACCCCGAATCGTCTGCCAGTGGTACGTTTAGTACCGCTGGCAGCGGTATTTTGCCCCACCTCCTCGCAAATTCCTTCTTCTACCACTGGTGGGCAGAGTGGGCGTCCGCCAGTGGTACGTGTAGAACCAGTGGCGGGCTCCGAAACCAGCCCGCCAGCAGTAGTAACGCTGGCGGACGGAAATGTTGTCCGCCAGCGGTAGGCTGGTGGCTATAAGCACATTCCTACTAGTGAGATTTGGTAGCTCAACAGGTCTCTGGAACGTGGGATATAAAAGATGCAAATATGGCTGCATACAGAAGAGAGGTGGACAGAATTGCTGGACACTTCACTGGATACCAAGTTGAGCACATTGATCGAAGAGAAAATGAAGCCGCAGATGCCCTGTCTCGGCTTGGGTCCAATAGACAGTCAGTCCCGCCCAATGTTTTCCTGGGCGAGTTGCACAATCCATCAGTTAAACCTCCGGCAGAAATTGACATCGCAGAGCCAGAAGACGATTCAACTTTAGTCGCAGCCCTGCACGAACAACCATAGTGGACAGAGCCATACATGGCATATTTGAGTCGCGGAATGCTACCAGATGATGAGGTAGAAGCGCGCAAAATCCAACGGCGATCCAAGGCCTACACAATAATCAACAACGAGCTCTATAAGCGCAGTGTTTCAGGAACATTCCAGAGATGCGTATCGCTAGAAGAAGGAGAAAAAATCTTGCACGAAATTCATTCAGGCGATTGTGGCCATCATGCTTCGTCAAGATCTTTGGTGGCAAAGGCGTTCAGACATGCATTCTTCTGGTTAACAGTGTTAGCAGACGCAGATCAGATTGTCAGAGTATGCGATGGATGCCAAAGGTATGCCAGGCAAGATCATATGCCAGCTCAAGCACTTCGCACAATACCCATCACATGGCCTTTTGTCGAATGGGGTTTTGACATGGTAGGGCCCTTCAGACGGTCCTCAACGGGAAAAACTCACCTCCTGGTCATGGTGGACAAATTCACAAAGTGGATAGAAGCAGAACCTGTGGGAGATTGTGAAGCTGAGACAGCAGTCAAATTCTTGAAGAAGGTCATATTCCGCTTTGGATATCCCCATAGTATTATCACGGATAACGGGAGCAACACCTCTGAAGGAGCTACACAAAAATTTTGCGCAAACAATGGGATAAGGCTGGACCTCACATCTGTAGCGCATCCACAGAGCAATGGACAAGCTGAGTGAGCTAACTAGGAAATTCTCCATGGAATTAAGCCGCGCCTTATTGAAAAAGTTGAAGCATCTCCAGGATGTTGGGTGAAGGAATTGCCAGCAGTACTGTAGAGCTTAAGAACAACCCCTAACAGATCCACAGGCTTTACACCATATTTCATGGTCTACGGGGCAGAAGCAGTTACGCCTAGCGATATCATACATGATTCACCAAGAGTTGCAGCCTATGTCGAAGCAGACAATGAAGCAGCTCGGCAAGACTCGGTGGACACACTAGAAGAGGTCAGAGACTTGGCAGCATCAAGTTCAGCGGTATATCAACAAGACTTGCGATGCTATCATGCCAGACGCATCAAAACCCGCACCTTTCAAGAGGGAGACCTAGTGTTACGACTCAAGCAAGACCACAAGGGAATGCATAAGCTATCCTCTCCATGGGAAGGACCCTACATCATCAGCAAGAAGCTAAACAATGGGTCATACTATCTACTGGATGTAAGGGAAGAAAGCAGCGATCGCCATGATTTTGAGGATCGTCTAGAGGCACCTCACCCTTGGAACGTCGCACAACTGCGACTGTACTATACATAAGAAAAAGCTAAATTGGAGCTAAGCATCATCTTTTCCAGCTACATAGCTGAGTATCATCACAGCCACTCAGGGCTAAAACTTCAACTTTGGTCGCCACCTAGGCGCGACCTATGCAACATCTAATCGCCACCCAGGCGCGATCAACCCTTTTACCAGAAACCGGCCACCACCTAGGCGCGGCCGTAAACTTTGTATTACCTCTGGTCGCCACCTAGGCGCGACCGACCCCATGTATCACCAGGGATCGCCACTTACATGCGACCCAACCCTATGTATAACACTCGGTTGCCACCAAGGCGTGACCTTATGTGTCATCATAATCAAAGCTTATCATAGCTATATATCATTATTGTTTCTTGGGGGCTTTGTTACCCTGAAACAGCCAACTTACTGGCAATTATCAAACTTACCTTAAGTCGGATTGCAACTCGCATTATGTGGCCAAAGTACTGGGGTGTGGCATCAATCGAGCTTGATTGCCTATCATGGCCGCTCTCGACCCTGAACACACATGTTCCTAGGAAATACTGAGTCGCGCGAGTGCCCACTTAAAGGATTCAGATAGACCTAACGAGAGGTCAATGTACTGCTTATAGTACGGCAACACCAATTGCAATTGCTTATATCTTAACAATTGTTTTATTTATGATATCAAGTTACAGGTGACGATCTTCAAAACCTTCTGAGAAGAATTGAGATGATTATCAAGTCACATCAGCTCAATCCTTGGGGGCTACAACATATTATCATCAAAAATCTGAAGATTGATTGTCATCAAGTTCTGAAGCTATCAGGCTACTTTGACAAAGTAAGAAGCTCACGAAGTCAGATGCATCTTCCAGGCGCGAGTAAGAGCCAATCCAACATGATCATGAGTCGCAAAGCAAGGAAATGCGAACAGGACAAAGAAAAGTGCGGCCTAAATGTTCAAGATCAAGAGAACATGACAAGATATCCCATGAAGTTCAGGCCACACTTGGGGGCTAATGTCGGGGGAATAATTAACCCGCGACTTATTCAAAACCCAAAAATAGCGACTTATGACTGCACCACCATTATTGGGCCACATAGAGATGGGCTGGCCTAGAATCGCAGCCTACCAAAGGAAGGCTCCAGAAGGTCGGTGTTAGCTTGCCTTGGAAGACAAGAAGACAATCGACTTCATGTAGAACTCTTGTAACTTGACGAGCCTCTGTATATATAAAGAGGACTCGCAGGACTTAGAGAAGGTCGAGCCCTTAAACCCTAGATCATATGGCGAGTACCAGATCAGATCGCCTCCATTGTAACACCTCGAATATCATATCAATATCAATCTAGGGTAGGCAGGAAGTAGGTCTTTTACCTCACATTGAGGGGGCCGAACCTGGGTAAATCTATGTTGATCTTTGTTCCTGTGATCCCAAGCTTGGAGATGCTTGACTCGCGTAATCCCACACCTACGAAGTCATCCATGACACCTGAGGTGACAAACCCACGATAGATGGTGTCGCCGACGCCGCCAAGTCTTCCCGCCTGGAACGTGATGCCTGACGCCTTTGACCCCACGGTGGGCGCCAACTATCGTTGTATCGGCATCGTAGATAGGAGACGGGGGTCCTCTAGCCGCAGGTTAACCGAGGGGGGAAAAGGGAGCGTCGTCGAGGTCGGGATTGTACACGGCAGTTTACCCAGCTTCGGATCTCGCAGCGGTGGCGAGCTCCTACGTGCTGCTATAACTCACTATAATGGCAATAGCCTTGGTCGGGTTACAATGAGATTGGATGATGCCCTAGTGGCGTCCCTGGTCCGGCTTATATAGGGGGCCAGACCCAGGGTTATAGGGAGATTCGTATCGACAAGTATACAGAGTCCTAAACCTATCCGACAAGTATGCCGACTACCGCCTTTGTCCTGATGTCTTCGTGGGCTTCAGTCTTGGGCCTCCATCTTGCTGGCATCCGCCTACCTTCAGTCGTCAACTATCTGGGCCGCCCGACAGGCAAAGCCTTAACCACCACTACGGGCCACCCTGGACTAGCCGGATTTACCATGCTGGTGATGCCCCTAGTTGGTATATCCCCAACAATGTGTGTACTACACATCAGAACGACGCAACACAGAAGCACCAACATCTTTTCTAGCCGGCGAATGGGCTTTATCGATGGAACCTTAATGTAACACATTATTTATCATTACTAAGGTGTTATCTACAACAACTATAGGTGTCACAATACTTTAATACGCGTGCGGTCCCACAACAGTTTTTAATGCTCCCCTTAGAATTGGACATGTCCCTCCTAAAACTGGACTGGTGCTTGTCGTGCAGTACACATCCGTTGTGAGACCCCAAGAGGAAGGTATGATGTAGTCTAGCAGCAAGTTTCCCTCAGTATGAAACCAAGGTTTATCGAACCAGTAGGAGCAGCAACGCTTCTGAAGGTTGTCAACGGCGAAATATGATGCGGCGCAACACCAGGGATTCCGGCGCTGACGTGGAACCTGCACACAACACAATCAAATTACTTTGCCCCAACAAAACAGTGAGGTTGTCATTCTCACCAGCTTGCTGAAAACAAAGGATTAAACATATGGTGTGGAAAATAGTAATAAATTGCATAAATTGAAAGAGAACAATGTTTGCAATATGTGGTTTTTAATCAATGTAAAAGAATGGACTGGGGTCCACAGTTCACTAGAGGTGTCTCTCCATAAAATATAACTAACATGCTGGGTGAACAAATTACAGCAGGGCAATTGACAAATATTGAGCGCATGACAATGCATATATATGACATGATGACTATTATGATATTTAATTGGGCATTACGACAAAATACATAGACCGTTATCCAACAGCATCTATGACTAATAATCCACCGCCAGGTTGTCATCCGAGTCCCCCGTTGGTATTAAGTTGCAAGCAACGGATAATCGCATTAAGTAAAGTGCGTAATGTAAACAAGTACATATGACCGTGGACATAGCATTGTTAGGTTACCCCTAGTGGCAATAGCACATCCGCAATCTTAGAAGTTGCTGTCACTCTCCCAGATTACCGGAGGCATGAACCCACTATCTAGCATAAATACTCCCTCTTGGAGTTACAAGCATCTACTTGGCCAAAGCATCTACTAGTAACGGAAAGCATGCAAGATCATAAATAACATAGGGCATAGATTGATAATCAACTGACATAATATTCAATATTCATCGGATCCCAGCAAACACAACATGTAGCATTACAATAATATGATCTTGATCATGTAGGGCAGCTCACAAGATCTAAACATGATGGCACAAAGTGGAGAGACAACCATCTAGCTACTGCTATGGACCCGTAGTCCAAGGATGAACTACTCACGCATCACTCCGGAGGCAGGCATGGTGATGTAGAGCCCTCCGGTGATGATTCCCCTCTTTCCGACAGGGTGCCGGGAAGAGGTTCTGGACCCTCCTGAGCTAGGGTTGACGACGACGGCGTCTCTGGAACTTTTCGTGGATAATGGCTCGGGTATTTAGGGTTTTTGCATCGGGGGGAATAAGTAGGCGAAAGGGTGGCGGCTGACGACCCCCGTGGGGCCCACACCACCCTAGGGCGCGTCAGGGGGGGCCGCGCCCTGGGTGTGTGTGGGGCCCACTTGGCTCCTCTTCGTTGCTCCTTTGGTCCTTCAGGTGTGTTCTGGTAAAATAGGTCCCTCCGTGAAGTTTCGTCCAATTCTGAGAATATTTCCAGACTAGCTTTTCTGGAATACAAAAATAGCAGAAAACAGGAACTGGCACTTCGGCATCTTGTTAATAGGTTAGTCCCAAAAAATGTATAAAAGTGACATAAAGTAGATGCAAAACATGTAATAATTGGTATAATATCAGCATGGAACATCAAAAATTATAGATACGTTTAAGACGTATCAGCATCCCCAAGCTTAGTTCCTGCTCGTCCTCGAGTAGTTAAATGATAAAAACAAAATAATTTTTGAGGTGACATGCTACCATCATAATCTTGATCAAATAATATTGCAAGGCATGTGTAAATGAATGAAGTGATCCAAGTCAATGGTCTATAGTTTGCTACCAAATAGATAATGAGTAAACAATGAATCACACAAGCTAAACTTTTTCATGAATAGTACTTTGGAGACAAGCATCAAAGAGTTTTGCAAAGAGTTAACTCATAAAGCAATAGGTTCGAATAAAAGGTATTTAATCAACACGAAGGAAGAATTAAGTTTCAGCATTTGCTTCAACGTTCAACATATTTATCTCATGGATATCGTCAACACAAAGTAATATAACAAGTCCAATATGTAGCATATAACAAATGTTGTAACAAAGTTGACACTAGTGTTTGCTTGTGGAAGACAGAAAGAATAGGAAAACTGACTCAACATAAAAGTAAAAGAAAGGCCCTTCGCAGAGGGAAGCAGGGATTAAATCATGTGCTAGAGCTTTTAGGTTTTTGAAATCATATAGAGATTGCATAAAATATTTGACACTCCTCCCAACCTTGCTAACACAAGCCATGGATAACCGAATCCTCGGGTGCCTTCCATCAATCACATACCATGGAGGAGTATCTAGTTTTGAGAGGTGTTTGTTAATTGTCAACGAATGGTAGCGGGTGAAAACAGTATTCTACCTATCAAACAGACTTTTAAGAGCGGCTCCCATGAAGGACGTTATTTCTACCAGCAAGGCAGATCATCCCTCTTTCTCTTTGGTTTACACACGCAGGTATTTCACTGTTTGTCATTGCTTACTGATGAATCAGGGCAAAAGTGTGAAGAGAATTAATTGGTTAAAGTTGTAATTAATTGGGACTGGGCACCCCGTTGCCAGCTCTTTTTGCAAGTTATTGGATAAGCGGATGTATATGCCACTAGTCAGGTGTAAAAGTCCATTTGACAAGTCGAATAAAGAGTAACCACACTACTTCCTCATGAGCTAGTAAACATTGACACAAAAGGAATAATAACAATTTTGAATAGTTTAAAGGTAGCACATGAAAATTTTACTTGGAGTGGCAAGGAAATACCACATATAGGTAGTTATGGTGGACAAAAATGGCATGGATTTTGGCTCAAGGATTTGGATGCACGAGAAGCATTCCCTCTCAGTACAGTGTTTAGGCTAGCAAGGTTATGTAAGCAAACAAGAATATCAACCCGTACACCAAGTTTTATATGACAAACATATTGCAAATATTATAAGACTTCATACCGTCTTCCTTGTTAACCAAACCCTTTTTTAGAAAATATCTAGACCTTACAGATACCACCTATGCAAACCAAATTTTCAACAAACTTTACGGTAGTTCTTCACTAATAGGCTTAACTCACATGATGCATAAATTTAATCATGATCTACCTGTTAACTCAAAACAATTGACAAGCATCAAGTTATCCAATTTAGTGATCTACAAGATTAGCCATGTTTTTCCTTATACCAATTACCACATGCAACATTTTCTGTACCAACCAAACACCAATCAATTTATTTCATCAACTCTCCAAATATAAGTGAAGCAAAAGAGTACTTTCTTTAAAAGAAAGCTAATAGCTCTGACAAGAGATACATGAAAACAAGAGCTAAAAGCTGAACAACGCTAGATATGAATACTCAACAAATATAAGTGAAGAATAGGAGTATTCTCATGAAAAAGCGGAGCGTGTCTCTCTCCCAATCAAGAATGCTAGGGTCCAGTCAAGTTTATTGAAAATAAAAGTACAATACTGAAAATAAAAGCACACAGATGCTCCAAGAAAAGCACATATGATGTGAAAGAATAAAAATATAGTTTCACTAGAGATGACCTGATAATTTTGCCGATGAAGAAGGGGATGCCTTGGAGTCCTCTTGAAATATGATGGGGAGATCCATGGGAGCCTCCCCAAGCTTAAGCTCTTCACTCTTCTTGATCCTATTATATCATCCTTCTCTCTTGACCCTTGAAAACTTCCGTCACACCAAACTCAAAGCAAATCTCATTAGAGGGTTAGTGCATAATCAAAAATTCACATGTTCTATAAAGACGCAATATGACTTGTTACTTTAAACATTAGCTACTGCCACTGATGTTATGTGAAGCTCTTCCACCCAAAAAAGAATTTCACTCAACACTAGTAAAAGAGAGAATGCAAAATAAAAAGGCATAATCTGTCTAAAACAGAACAGTCCGCAAAGATGAATTTTTTTGAGGCACTTACAACGCTCAGATCGAAAAACTTTGAACTAATGAAAGATTTAGAAATTCATAAAGATTACGCACAAAATTTTCAGATTTAATTAACAATCTGGTGATTTTAGGAATTTCGTACAGTGAACAGAAAAAATCTGTTTCTGCGCAGCAATCAAAATTAAGCATCATCTTAACATTAGAGGCTACTCTTGGCACAACAATGCGAGAAAATAAAGATACAAAGGAGTTGCTATAGAAGTAAACATCCTCCTTGACTCAAATAAAGAAAAATTGCAGGAATAAAAATAATGGGTTGCCTCCCATAAGCGCTTTTCTTTAACGCCTTTTAGCTAGGCACAAAGCATGCATCAAGTATCACCAAGTGTGGAAAGGTCTAATTCATCAAAAGCTTCATCAAGAACAGGGTTTGTCGCACTAGGACTTTTCAGTTTATGTAATTCTTGGGAAGAAAATTTAAATAGACCACTATGTGATTCACCCCCAAGCTCACTAAACACGTTATCAGTTTTAAACACACCTGTGGGTTTTGGTTTAGAAACTTTTGGCACATACATAAATTTTTGCTCTTTCCCCACCAAAGCCTTTTGCCTTTTAGTTTTAATAGAGGTAAAAGTAGAACTTATCACATCCATAGCCTCCTCTTATTCACCAATCCTAAGATTTTGATTATCTTGAATAGTACTAGTTTCTAAAACAGCAATTCTTTCATTAATGGTTCATAGTGATTCATCAACTTTGCTAGTACTATCAAGGAGATTTGGCAAATTTTTCTCTATAGACTCCAACTTCTTCATAACATCTTCCAAGGTAATCTCATTTTTAATGTTACTAATAGGTGGTGTTCCTACTAGACTCTCAATAATATAACTAGCTTCCAACGCAGGAGTACCAAGAAAGTTACCTCCTGTCAAAGTGTCCAAGACATACCTATACCAGCTAGTTATGCCAACATAAAAATTTCTAAGCAGGATCATAGTGGAATATTTTTTAGTACACCTACGATGAGCATCGCTGATTCTGTACCAAGCATCTTTCAAACTATCTCCACTATGTTGCTTAAAAGATCGAACTTCAACTTCAGGAACCGAAACATAATGAGCCGAGCTAGACATGATAACTAACAGAAAACAAAACTGAAAATAAACTAAATGCAAGTAACTAAAATTTTTGTATTTTTGACAATTGAAAGCAAACAAGATAAAATAAAATAAACTAAGCAAGACAAAAAAAGTAAAGAGATTGGAAGCGTGAAACTCACCTTGTAGAAATGCTCTTGTTCCCCGGCAACGGCACCAGAAAAATAGCTGCTTGTCGTGCAGTACACGTCCGTTGGGAGACCCCAAGAGGAAGGTATGATGCAGTCTAGCAGCAAGTTTCCCTCAATATGAAACCAAGGTTATCGAACCAGTAGGAGCAGTAGCGCTTCTGAAGGTTGTCAACGGCGAAATATGATGCGGTGCAACACCAGGGATTCCGGCATTGACGTGGAACCTGCACACAACACTATCAAACTACTTTGCCCCAACGAAACAGTGAGGTTGTCAATCTCACCGGCTTGTTGAAAACAAAGGATTAAACGTATGGTGTGGAAAACAGTAATAAATTGCAGAAAATGAAACAGAACAATGTTTGGAGTTTGTGGTTGTTTAATCAGTGTAAAAGAATGGACCGGGGTCCACAGTTCACTAGAGGTGTCTCTCCATAAAAGATAACTAACATGCTGGGTGAACAAATTACAGCTGGGTAATTGACAAATATTGAGCGCATGACAATGCATATATATGACATGATGACTATTATGATATTTAATTGGGCATTACGACAAAATACATAGACCGTTATCCAACAGCGTCTATGACTAATAATCCACCGCCAGGTTGTCATCCGAGTCCCCCGTTGGTATTAAGTTGCAAGTAATGGATAATCGCATTAAGTAAAGTGCGTACTGTAAACAAGTACATATGATCGTGGGAATAGCATTGTTAGGTTCTCCCTAGTGGCAACAGCACATCCGCAATCTTAGAAGTTGCTGTCAGTCTCCCGAATTACCGGAGGCATGAACCCACTATCTAGCATAAATACTCCCTCTTGGAGTTACAAGCATCTACTTGGCCAAAGCATCTACTAGTAACGGAAAGCATGCAAGATCATAAATAACATAGGGCATAGATTGATAATCAACTTGACATAATATTCAATATTCATCGGATCCCAGCAAACACAACATGTAGCATTACAATAATATGATCTTGGTCATGCAGGGCAGCTCACAAGATCTAAACATGATGGCACAAAGTGGAGAGACAACCATCTAGCTACTGCTATGGACCCGTAGTCCAAGGATGAACTACTCACGCATCACTCCGGAGGCAGGCATGGTGATGTAGAGCCCTCCGGTGATGATTTCCCTCTCCGGAAGGGTGTCGGGAAGAGGTTCTGGACCCTCCCGAGCTAGGGTTGACAGTGGCGGCGTCTCTGGAACTTTTCGTTGATAATGGCTCAGGCATTTAGGGTTTTTGCATCGGGGGGAATAAGTAGGCGAAAGGGCGGCGGCTGGAGACCCCCGTGGGGCCCACACCACCCTAGGGCACACCGGGGGAGCCGCACCCTGGGTGTGTGTGGGGTCCATGTGGCTCCTCTTCGTTGCTCCTTTGGTCCTTCAGGTGTGTTCTGGTAAAATAGGTTCCTCCGTGAAGTTTCGTCCAATTCCGAGAATATTTCTAGACTAGCTTTTCTGGAATACAAAAACAGCAAAAAAACAGGAATTGGCACTTCGGCATCTTGTTAATAGGTTAGTCCCAAAAAATGTATAAAAGTGACATAAAGTAGATGCAAAACATGTAACAATTGGTATAATATCAGCATGGAACATAAAAAATTATAGATACATTTGAGACGTATCAACTGGCGAGTGCCGGAAAATGGGTACCTCGCCCCCTTTCCCTTCTCCAAAATCCCCCTTCCCCTCTCCGACACTAAACCCTCGATGTTGCAACCACCCACCAATTTCACTATCGACGGCGGTCAACGATTGCCAAAACTTACTCCCTTTCGTCGCCTCCTCATCTATCACTCACCCCCCCCCCCCCCACATACACAGACACACACCCTAACCCCTCCCCTTGATTCCATGATAAATCAAATCCCGTCCCTGCTTCAGTTGGCCGGTGCCCTACCTTACCGATGTTGCTGATATCAAATAAAGGTAAGTCTCCCACAAGTATTCTGCTCTAATCCCATCACTTCGGCTTGTGCATACTCCCTCCATCCGTATTTTGGACACGGCGCTCGATCCAAATTGCTTACCCTTTTGTTACTCGGATCTGTGAGCAGATGGCATGTGGACTAAAAAGAAAGGCTTCTTTCCACCAGGAAGAAGTTCCACGGCTAACATAATATGAACAACAAATAATGGAACTGAAATAGCATAGCGCTCCACGTGTGGTTTTCTCTTGGACTAATGGTTGCATTGAGTTATACTTGTAGTGTTTGTCCATAGCATTGCTTGAACTCAATATGTTGGATTCAAGGTTGATACCATTAATATAATGATATAATGGAGTATTTGGCATCAAGATTATCGAGTTGTATGGATATATTTGTTATGGTCAAGAAGCAGAGTGTGTGATAATAAAGGTGTTATTTAAGGGTTATCCGAAGAATATTCATAATGATGTTGAGAATATTGCAAGTATGGCTTGATGAATAAGATTGTTTGAACATTCATGTTTATTTTCAAGAAATCATCACTTATGAAGAGAGAATAAAAGATACAAGGTTGATCAGGATTGATCAACAAATAAAGCTAGAATATGTACCAAGTGGGATCATGTATCTCTTGGTATGGTTAGCAATCGTCCACATAGCTATGTGAACTAACGAGTGATGTTTGTGTGGCGTTTCTATGTGGGGTTAGGTATCTTTTCATGGGCTTGCATCAAATGGAAGATTTCATATAGCACATGGAGGATGACGTCAAGAGTCGGTCATCATCAAGTTCGAGAAGTGCAAGTTTAAGAGAAGCATCTTGAAGAGATTCCATGATTGAAGCATTTTGAGATAGTGTCCATGTGAAGATGTGGCTAATAGAGGCTCTCCCATAGCGGAGTATGGGGGAACAATATTCGAGTCTTCAGCGAGCGGAGCATAATCAAGAAAGGTGTTCCAACTTGAGGCGATCAAGATCATCATCATCTAGCGCAAGTGGAATGTGCAAGGTAAAGCTATGATCTCGATATTGTTTCTATTTTACCGGTCTTATGGAGCTAGTTGGGAGATCGGGTATAAGATAGATAACCGTACTATCAAGAGGGGCTCTCGAGTCAGTAGCTTTTGTTGGATGTATGCCCAAAAGGCAATGTATTTATACATCTGATTCATATATTATGTTTTGTGTTTACTATGCTATAAATGTGATGGTTCCTAGATACGTGATTCAGGAGAAAGCACATACGCATGTGTATAAAACATGAACAGTAAAATATACCCTAGTCTTATCTACAGACTAAGGGCTTGTTTGATTCAAAGGAATGGATTCCTATTCCTATGTAGGAATTGATTCCTATCCTTCATATTTCAAAGGAAAAAAAACATGAGCTCACACCAAATGTTAAAATTCCTTTGAAGGATTGGTTCCTATCCTTCAAATTAAACAAGCCCTAACTTGTTGAATGCTTGATGATCACGCTTTCATGGTCATTGACATTGTATATGTCAGGATCAATGAGTGGCATATTGTTGGAGAACAATATGGCTGGGTAGACCCAAGTTTTGGTATGCTAAGAGATTTCGTTTGTTTTGTCCTTAGCTTATCTCAGAAAGATTATTATATAACATGTCCTCGAACCATGAGGTTATTAGGTTTGTGCATACTGGAGGAGTTGCTTTGGTGCTGTCAACCTTCACTAGCTAGGTTTGTGTATACTAGAAGAATTAATTAGGAATTAATTATATAAAATATTAATTAATTAAATATTAATTTATTTAATTGATAAATAATTATTGAGAAAATATTAAAATAAAAAGGCCAATAACAGGTGGCTGCAACATGGGCCCTAGGGGCCCACATGGCACCCGCACCACCATTAGGTGGTGGTGGGCGGAAACCGTGCGGGGGGGGGGGGGGGGGATCCCCCATAGACGAACCCTAGTGGGCACGTGGGGCCCATGTGGGGGAAGGCGACGACGGCGGCGGCCGCATGGGTCGGCCGGCCAGGTGGGTCCCACTAAGTCGGTGCGGCGGCGGGCCCCACCTGGACTCCAACCCCCCCTCCCAAACCGAACTGGGGTTGGGGTATTTCCCCTTCCCCAAGTCCCTCCATCCCTTGGGCCATCTATATAAACCCCACCCCCTCCTATTTGGAGAGACACAAGAAAAACAAATTCCACAAGTTTAGATCTCCTCTAGTTGGATTAGAGGGAACCTCTCAAGTTTAGAGGGATTCTTTCCGACTAGTCTAGATATAATCTCTCTTTCCTTCTCATGTGTTGAGATCTCCACCTTCATATACGCAGTAGTGCTACAAGCTTGAACGGCGAAACCCTGCTGAATCTTTCCCGGCGTACGCGTCCGAGCTCTCAGAGAGGTGAGACGTCTCTGACCCTCACTCTAGTGGACCAAGAAGATCAAGAAAAGAAGAAGACGACAAAATCTCTCTACCAGGCTTGGTTGAGAGAATCTGTTACAGGCTACTTCAGCTACGTCATCGGCGCTTCTTTCGCAATAGATATTCGGATCTAGATATTCGGATCTAGATATTCGGATCTCTAGTGCTGGTAACGTATTCAGCCTAGATATTCGGATCTTCATTTTCGCATGTATCTTCATAGTATAGATCTTGGCATGTTGCGTAGCATGATAGACGACATTTTTAAATTTCCGTTGCGCAACCCAACAGCTTTAGCATATCGTTTGTAAAGAGTTGAAACCTTTGCATACTTGGTATCATATTTCTTGGTTCTTATTTAGATTTTCTTTGTGTGGGGTTTTGGTGCTTGTCGTGGTCCTCATGACAAATTCAAGTTCATCAAAAATGATTTCGTATGAAAAATTTGTTGGTTTTTTTTTTATGTTGGACGTTTTACCGGTTGTTAATTTATAGAGAGGTCAAAAAATTTATCATTTGGTTTATATGCTCTTGTTTTACCATGATTTTCCTCTGCATAATCTTGTAGAGCTCGTTGTTGTGGTTCCAACATGTCTAAGTTGATCGAAATCAGAGTTCGGATGATTAACATATGTTCATTTTCGTGTTTGATGTTTTTATAATTTTTGTAGGCCAGCGTAAACAACCACAAGCGGACACACACGTCCGGTATAGGCTACTACCTCGCCAGTGAACCACATGACATGCGAGCGCCTGAGCTGCTGGAATTTTTGTTTCTAGGGAAGAGCTACATGTCAGTGTGTCGCCTTAATACTCCCCAAATAGTACTTACTAGAGTACTTCCCCTTCCCAATCATGTAGGAAAAACATACTATTACTCTGCGTTCCTCTCTCGTGGGGGTCTGGGCCATTTTGTTGCCTGCTGTTATTTTATTGTGTCCCGGATCTCACGTACCTGTTTTAATATAGATGGAGTCCTACCGGACTACGGCGTTTGACTACAACTCTGTTTCGTGTCCGCCAAGAAAGAGAGTTGTTTGCCCCACTATATATAGGTCTAGGTAGTCATAGATTAGAGAGAGAAAAAGAGGTATAGCCTCATTGATAGCATGAGAAGGGTTTGTCCTCTCGTGTATTGTAATACTCCTCCCAATTATAGTGAGACGCCTTCGTGCGTGCCGTGGTTTTTTCCCGTAAGGGTTTTCCACGTAAAAATCTGTGTTCTTGTTCTTTGTTGATCTACTTTCTGCTGCGCTATTTTATAACAAGTGGTATCAGAGCTTGAGGTTTCAAGATCCGCTGTCCCGGGAGACTATCCGCTGTGCTCCCGGGACAGCATCGCGCAGTTCGTCATCGTCGAATCAACAGCCGCAGTCTTGCGGCATCAAGCAGCTTTATCGAGGTATTCCTGAGATCCAATTTTTTGAGATCAGCTGAGTTACAGTTTTCGGCAGCGTTTGTAATCCGCCACGTTCCAAATCGCCGAGTAATTTATTCGGCGCGGATCAGCTCCGATTGATTGACTTGAAGAAAGCAACAGCGGCAGCGCACAGGGATCGATCGGTGGTCCTGTGGCGCGCAGGCTGCTGGCCCAAGGGCGGGCAGCGCTGAACTCTTCCAGGGATCGGTACGTACACGTACACGTACGTGAAAGCGATGGATCGTGCAGTAAGATCCATGTAAGCACTTCTACCAGATCGATACTAGTAGAGGATCAAGTCCCGAGGTGGAGCTTCTCACGTGAAGGAAAGTATCAATTATTCAATCTCCAATTGCTACATCCCCCAATCAAGCTACCAGGTTCTATTTACCTCAGTTTTGTTCTACAAATTTAATTCTCCAAGGAATATGTTTGGCTTGTACTACTTGTGTACGGATTTATCTGCTCATGTTATGAAGTATGATCTACCGTTGTTGGGCCGTGACACAAGGTTAACCCTATGGCAAGTCAAGATGCGGGCATTGTTGGCGCAAGCCGTTTATGAGGATATACTGGTTAGTTTTCTGTTCAAGGTGGAGTTTTTGGATTATAGCCTGTTGGAAGATATATTGTTGCAGTTATATGATGAACACAGTTATCAGAAAAAAAGGAGATAATGGAGGAGGTATTTATTAAGCCTGTTGGTAGCCAGCATATACTTTTGCTCTCCAAGTATTGCTGTTAAGCATGTGAAGGTTTTGTTTGATATTATGTTCGTGATGAGGATCAGTTGAGATGCCAGAAGGAGATTTGTTTCTGCTAGATACTACAACATTAGCACTGTTAAGGTTCAGTGCAATAGAATTGTCTTTGCTCTTTTAAGAGGGGTCTATTGCAGAGTTTGAGCTCCGTTGCAGTTCAGGAGGTTCCTTCATCCGACAGTTGTTCTACAAGGACAGTTTTGGCCATGTCATGGATTTTTCATTAACCGTCGGCAGTTTTGGGTGTACGAGATGCCGTCCACACCAGATGCTCTTGCATGAGTATTGTTTGCCGAGGTTTGTGCCCTTGGTTTTGTAGCACGTTCAGATTCCATGATATGACTTCTTCACAATGTTATGTGCATCAAGTTGTTGCACTATGAGCTATGCGCTCGTTCAGGCACCACAGGAGATATGATGACTTATGTCATTTGATGATTGAGTAGTTTCGGTTTTTGAGGTCAGTGGCACAGACTCAGACTTTTTGTTGGGAAGACCCAAGCTTCGTATGTCTGCTTTGTTGACAGCTGTGTTGTTTACTGGACGACCTACCGATTGATTTGCTCAATGTGACTTCGTGAGAAGTGTATTAGTCCTATGGACGTTTGAAGACAAGGATTACTTGTGATGACTTTAATTGAGGAGTTGATGCTAGCTATGACTATTGTAAGGGATTTCGGTCCAAGGTGGAGTGTTATTTTATTGTGTCCCGAATCCCACGTACCTGTTTTAATATAGATGGAGTCCTACCGGACTACGGCGTTTGACTACAACTCTGTTTCGTGTCCGCCAAGAAAGAGAGTTGTTTGCCCCACTATATATAGGTCTAGGTAGTCATAGATTAGAGAGAAAAAAAGAGGTATAGCCTCATTGATAGCACGAGAAGGGTTTGTCCTCTCGTGTATTGTAATACTCCTCCCAATTATAGTGAGACGCCTTCGTGCGTGCCGTGGTTTTTTCCCGTAAGGGTTTTCCACGTAAAAATCTGTGTTCTTGTTCTTTGTTGATCTACTTTCTGCTGCGCTATTTTATAACACCTGCTGTGTACCGCCTCGGGAATCTTGTTTCTTCGGCCATGGAACGTGTCTTGCTGTGCGAATCTCCTGTTAAAGCGACTGGTTTCACGTGTTCTGTCAGGATTGACCTAGAATGAAAAGGAGGACGGAGGGGACATGGCTATGGGTATGCTCTTCGGTAGGTGTCAGACCTGGTGGACGTAGGCCTGGGGGCGCTGATCCCTTTGATGGTTTGGACGCGCCAGATAGCAGGCGCGTTGTAACGAGACTTATGGGCGTTCCTACCAATACTATACTCCCATAGTCCCGACCTCGACCAATCAACGCGATCTTTGCATCAATTAATCAATGATTAGATCCATTTTCAAGTGGGTTCCTAATAACATACTCTCTCCATTCGGATTTAGTCTACATCCTGAAAAATTTCAGACAAATTAGGTTAGCATTTATTTGTACTAACTAGCAAGAACCCTCGCAAATGCGAGGGCATTAATCTTTAGCATTTTAAATATGTTCAGAAAGTTGATGCTCTTAAAGAATCTATTTAAATCTAGGATTCTGTAGCTATTCTGAATGTATATTATATAAAACATGTCATTTATTTTGAATCACTTTAGATTGTGGATTTATGAAACTTTCAAAGATATCATGCCGCATATTCTATCTTTGAACATAAATAGTGCTATATTGATTATGTTACTCTCTTCCTGCTATCCCCAAGCTTCAATAAAGATGTTCTTAATGTGTTTCCTGTGTTATGTTACAATGAACACTGAATTAGCTGGCACATAATTTCAACTTCTTAATGAATGATCATTTTTTGCATGTCCTCTCACCAGCAGTGTTTATAATTCCATTGCACCACTAAATTATCCTCAGCTGGTTATTAACAATATTCGTAGCATTGTCACGCCACCAAATACGATAGATCCGTTGTTGATTTCAAATAAAAGTATAGAAAACTAAAAATTTGATTGGAGTGATGCATTCACCAAAATCTTAAAAAGCATGGCCGTCATAATTTTTCTATTTAATTACATTATGGAAACTATATGAACTCATAAAGTCGCAACAAAGATACTCATGTAGCTATTGACGTAGTCTGGCAAGCTCTATTATGGGGGATGTGTCTCTAATAAATGTGTGATCAACAATCTCAGCATCATATACCATTTAAAGTATGGACTCTGTGATTTTTGGAACCTACGTGGTTATTTTATTTTTAATTTAAAGTTTATTTTTGTTTACCTGTGATATTTTTTAAAAGATATAGGAACTCGCGTGCTATTCATGTACCTTGTATATCAAATTACTCCCTCTGTATCATAATATAATATATTTTATGTACACCAGTACGGACAATATACAAATGTATATAGATATAGTTTAGTGTGTAGATTCACTTATTTTGCTCAGTAAGAGTTTACACTGAGTGCGGCGTTTTGTCACCGAGCTACATGTAGCTCTTTATGTTAAAATATATCATATTTTGGAGTTTCAAAAAATAACTGAAAAAAGACATAGGATGTAGGTTATGTTGTCTTCTACCAACTCGTAAAGTCGCAAATAGAAATATGTTGGCTTTTAGGCCATACAAAAATGACAAAATTTCAATAAGAAAGTAGTGAATAGTGTAAATTTTGAGATTTCCAAATTTATCAAATTATTTATTTTGTGTGGCACAGCATATGAATTATTTTGATTTGAGATTTTGCACATTGGTAAAATGCACTATTGTCTACGCCAGTGAATTTTTTTCAGAATTTCGAAATTAGGAAAAACATTTTTGATTTTTTCAAATAAACAATTACATGTAGCTTGGTCTCGATTTTACTCTCCAGTATTGGAGTATGTATTATAGCCCGGAAGGAGTATAAAGTAATACATTTTGGGGTTATACGGCGTTTAATGTTCGGTTAAGTCATAGATTGATGCACCGCATTAAGAGAGCTATGCCCACCCATGAGAACAAGATATTTTTCACCATTTAATGTCACCACCTATTAAGGAGGATAAAACTATGTATCTTGATTCAAAGATTTTTATATCTTTAAGTGTACTTATCTAACATCATGTAAAAACTATAGTTCAATTTACATGTCAAAAACTTTCTCATTTTGCTTTTAGTATATAACTAGCATGGTGGCCCTCGTAAATGCGAGGGCATCATCTATTGTGGGTTGATAGTGCTCTGGAAATAAAAAATAGTTTTATTGATATCATGTTATTTCCCGTTGTGTGATAATAAAAAAATGTTTTAAAACTATCACAAACTTTTGGTAAGCAAAATATCACGTATGCCAGTAGCGTCTTTGCCAATGTGATTTTTGTAGGGAAAAAGGTTATCATGCCATGTGTTCAAACACCCACGTCAGTGATATAGTATCTGAACTATAGTTTTTACACGATTCTAGATCTGTACGGGAGATTAGTTATCTTTAACAAAAGTCGTTGAATTAAGATAAACAGTTATCCTCCTTAATAGGTAGGTCACATTAAATAGTCAGAATTATCTCATTCTGATGTTTCTTCCTCCTCCCATTTACTCACTCCATGTCAAAATGTGCAACGTAATAGAAACATGAACGTAACGATTTATGTAGTGCAACTCATGAAGTGACTTCATTAATTTAATTCCTAAAAAAAGACTTCATTAGTATAAAATTTCACGACTCCAAACTTCTCCATACCTTTTTTTGAGTGTGTTGGTTTGATGGTTATCTTATACATTTATCAATTCTATGTTGTCAACCATAGAAACAATATGTTCGCCGAGTTCACAGTTAACCTGCGTTTTGGTGTTCACTCAAAATCGAACTTTATAAAATTTGACCAAATATATATAACATCTAAAATATAAAATCATTATTATTAGAATAATATTTAAAAATATTCATATTAAACAAATTTGGTATTACGAATGTTGATATTTATTGCTACATGTTTGATCAATTTTTACAATTTTGGACTTTAACTAAAATCCGAAAACGCAGGCTAAATAAAATAGAGAAAGTACGTAGTGATCAGTTTAATTATTTTTAGTTGTCCATATCCTACAGCATTAATCCTTTGCCACCGCGTTTGAGCATTTTTTTCCTTTTGCTTTTAGCTATCACGTTTCACCAAAGGAGTTTGCTAGCTAGTCTCGTACCATGGCTGATTTTTTAAACGGAGACACACGTATTTATCCTGTGTGACCAAGGGAGTCCATGTCTCCAACGCCACCATGTTCAAGGTAGATTTTCTTTCCTTTAACTATCATGTTCCAGCCAAGGTACGCGTATTGATTCTTTGTTGTGTTGCGTACATATTGCTTTTTTCGGGGCAGTTTTTTTTTTGCGCGATATTGTGAGGTACGCATATTGTTGAGAAATGTCTTCTAGACATAAGTCGTGTCAAACATGTTACGTAACTCTTAACTTTTCAAAAGATCTCAGCCATATATTTTAGATCTAACTACTATAATTAATTCTGATGATGTGGATTATCATGGTGCTTTGAAAAACTACCTCATTTTGCTTTTAGTATATAACTAGCATGGTGGCCCTCGCAAATGCGAGGGCATCATCTGTTGTTGGTTGATAGTGCTCTGGAAATAAAAAATAGTTTTATTGATATCATGTTATTTCCCGTTGTATGATAATAAAAAATTGTTTTAAAACTATCACAAACTTTTGGTAAGCAGAATATCACGTATGCCAGTAGCGTCTTTGCCAATGTGATTTTTGTAGGGAAAAAGGTTATCATGCCATGTGTTCAAACACCCACGTCAGTGATATAGTATCTGAACTATAGTTTTTACACGATTCTAGATCTGTACGGGAGATTAGTTATCTTTAACAAAAGTCGTTGAATTAAGATAAGCAGTTATCCTCCTTAATAGCACTAGTAGAAAACAAGCCTTCCGTTTTGGACACTGGGAGGCTTTAGTCCCGGTCACGGCACGAACCGGGACTAAAGGATCCTTTCGTCCCGGTTCGTGCGGCTCGGAGGACGCGCGGGGACCGGGAGGCATCCGTCCCGGTTCTTTGGGACCCTTTTGTCCCGGTTCGTGGTACGAACCGGGACAAAAGGTCCGCACCCGACAGCCCCCGAGGTGGGGTCCGACGCGGGAACCTTTTGTCCCGGTTCGTGTTATAGACCGGGACAAAAGGCTTACCTTTAGTCCCGGTTTGTAATACGAACCGGGACAAAAGGTGTTTTCTCACTATATCACCTTCTTCCTGCCCGAGGAGCTCGAGTTCATCACCATTTTTCTTCTCAAGCTCCTCACAAAGCTCCATTTGATCCATATTTTTTTCCACCATTTGTCCACATTAAGTTTGCCCCATCCACCCAAGGCTTCTAATAGGTTAGAAACCTTATCCTCTCGGAGCTCGGATTCATCTCTATCGCTATTTTTGCTCCTCATTTCATTGGTGTTGCATGCTAGGTGTTTGATGAAATGCCTAAGTTAGAATTGCTCAAATTCTAGGCTAGTTGACTTATTGCTAGTTTATTTTTTTATATGCAATTTGATTTCAAATTAAAGTATGATTTGTTGTTTTTAATTAGTGCCGTCCCATTCGTGTCCTTGTCCTCACTGTTGTCGATCGCCCGCGCCGGGCGCCCCGTCGCCGACACCACCTTCGTGAGCTTCTTATTCTTACTTATATGATTTACATTGTTACCTGTATAATTTTTCTTATTTGTATAATTGTTTTTTATATGTATAGTGTCATGGTTTTGATATCCGTCCCCGTCGGCCCTCGTCCGGTCTATGATTCGGATGTGGTATATTATCTTTTATAACTATGTTTTTAATTTCTTTATTTTAACAATTATGCCGACCAAACATTTGACATAGATATTTTGATCTAGGACATATATGAACCTGAAATTCCGACCGACCCTCGTGTCGAGAGGTTAAATTTAGTTGAAAGAGAAAACGATGATTTGAAAGAAAAAATCAAAAAAATTGAAGAAGAGAAGATGAAATTGGAGCTGTATGTTGCCGATGTCGTCGATGATCACAAGATCGAGATGGATGCAATGCGTAAGAAGATTAGAAACATTAGAAAAGATGCCATAAAAAATGAGGCTTGGTATCATTATGCCGTCGGATCAATTGTTACCTTAGTTGCGATTTTGATCGCATTTGTTGTTGCATTTAAATGCATTAGATAGTTTGTATGTTAATTTCACTGTATGTTTTCATCATTAGGACTATGTATTACATTTGGTCAGTACTCTGCGGAAGGTTTTAATGTGATGAACTTCTATTCATGATGTTGTGTGTAATATAATATACTCATATAATGCAGATGAGTCGGCAATATATAACTCGAAATATATAAGGTGCTCGATGAATCGGCAATGGATGTACGGTGACCGACGAACTGGCGAGTTCATTACGGGACTTGGTAGTTTTATCGCTGCGGCCGAGACAAACAAACAGAATGGTTTTATGTGTTGTCCATGTGTTGTCTGTCAGAATAAGAAGGATTACTCTTCCTCCAGAATCCTTCACACCCACCTGCTTCGGCACGGTTTCATGCCCAGCTATAATTGCTGGACCAAGCACGGAGAAACAGGGGTTATGATGGAAGAAAATGAAGAAGAAGATGATGATTACAACTCTTCTATGTACCCTGAATACGGTGATACTGCAACGGGGGAAGCTGAAGATCTAGATGAGCCGACTGATGATCTTGGTCGTGCCATTGCTGATGCACGGAGAGACTGCGGAACAGAAAATGAGAGGTCGAAATTCGCGCGCATGTTAGAGGATCACAACAAACCGTTGTACCCAAACTGTGAAGATGGCCTGAAAAAACTGGGTAGCACACTGGAATTGCTGCAATGGAAGGCAGAGGTCGGTTTGACCGACAAAGGTTTTGAAAAGTTGCTGAAAATAATGAAGAAGGACCTTCCAAAGCATAACGAATTGCCCGCCAGTACATACGAAGCGAAGAAGATTGTCTGCCCTCTAGGATTAGATGTGCAGAAGATACATGCATGCCCTAATGACTGCATCCTCTATCGTGGTGAGGAGTACGAGAATTTGGATGCATGCCCGGTCTGCACTGCATTGCGGTACAAGATCAGACGAGATGACCCTGGTGATGTTGAGGGCGAGCGCCCGAGAAAAAGGGTTCCTGCCAAGGTTATGTGGTATGCTCCTATAATACCACGGTTGAAACGTTTGTTTCGAAACAAAGAGCATGCCAGGTTGTTGCGATGGCACAAAGAAGATCGTAAGAAAGACGCGATGTTGAGACACCCCGCTGATGGGTCACAGTGGAGAAAAATCGAGAGAGAGTTCCCGAACTTCGCAGATGACGCAAGGAACTTAAGATTTGGCCTAAGTACAGATGGCATGAATCCTTTTGGAGAGCAGAGCTGTAGTCATAGCACGTGGCCTGTGACTCTATGTATCTATAACCTTCCTCCTTGGTTGTGCATGAAGAGGAAGTTTATTATGATGCCAGTGCTCATCCAAGGCCCGAAGCAACCCGGGAATGACATTGACGTGTACCTTAGGCCTTTGGTTGAAGAACTTTTACAGTTGTGGCGCGAAGAAGGTGTACGTGTGTGGGATGAGTACAAACAGGCGGAATTTGACCTACGAGCGTTGTTGTTCGTAACTATCAATGATTGGCCAGCTCTTAGTAACCTTTCAGGACAGACAAACAAGGGATACAATGCTTGCACGCACTGTTTAGAGGAGACAGATAGTATATATTTGGAGAAGTGTAAGAAGGTTGTGTACCTGGGGCATCGTCGATTTCTTCCGACCAAGCATCCCGTAAAAAAAAAAGGCAAGCATTTCCAAGGTCTGCCCGAGCCTCGGAGGAAGCCTGACCACCGTACTGGTGATGATATATTTGATATGGTCAAGGATCTAGAAGTGATCTTTGGAAAAGGTCCTGGCAGTCAATCTGTTCCGAATGACGGTACCGGACATGCGGCCATGTGGAAGAAGAAATCTATTTTTTGGGAGCTACCCTATTGGAAAGTCCTAGAGGTCCGCTCTTCAATCGACGTGATGCACGTGACGAAGAATCTTTGCGTGAACCTGCTAGGCTTCCTGGGCGTGTATGGGAAGACAAAAGATACACCGGAAGCACGGGAGGACCAACAACGTATGAAAGACCCAAACAACATGCATCCACAGAACAAGATACACCGGAGCAGCTACGCCCTTACCAAAGCAGAGAAGGAAATCTTTTTTGAATGCCTGAACAGTATCAAGGTCCCGTCTGGCTTCTCGTCGAATATAAAGGGAATAATAAATATGGCTGAGAAAAAATTTCAAAACCTAAAGTCTCATGACTGCCACGTGATTATGACGCAGTTGCTTCCGATTGCACTAAGGGGCCTTCTACCGGAAAATGTTCGAGTACCCATTGTGAAGCTATGTGCATTCCTCAATGCAATATCTCAGAAGGTAATCAATCCAGAAAATCTGACACAGTTACAGAACGATGTGGTCCAATGTCTTGTTAGTTTCGAGTTGGTGTTCCCACCATCGTTCTTCAATATTATGACGCATCTGCTGGTTCACCTAGTCGAAGAGATTGCCATTCTCGGTCCTGTTTTTCTACACAATATGTTCCCCTTTGAGAGGTTCATGGGAGTTTTAAAGAAATATGTCCATAACCGTGCTAGGCCAGAAGGAAGCATCTCCAAGGGCTATGGAACAGAGGAGGTCATTGAGTTCTGCGTTGACTTTATTCCTGACCTTAAGTCGATTGGTGTTCCACAATCAAGACATGAGGGGAGACTGAGTGGAAAAGGCACGCTAGGAAAGAAAGCAGACATATGCAGGGACGGGCATTCTTTAACTCAGGCACACTACACAGTTCTACAGAGTTCTACCTTGGTGGCCCCGTATATCGAGAAACACAAGAACATATTACGGTCTCAACACCCGGGACAGTCCGACACCTGGATTACACATGAACACATTGATACTTTCGGCGGTTGGTTGCGAACACATCTCATTAATGACAACACTGTTGGAGATCAGCTTTACTTGTTGGCCAGGTCACCATCTTCGACTGTGTTGACTTTCCAAGGGTACGAGATAAATGGAAATACATTTTACACGATCGCCCAAGATAAAAAGAGCAGCAACCAAAACAGTGGTGTCCGGTTTGATGCAATAAACAACAATGGACAAAAGGACACATATTATGGTTACATAGAGCAGATATGGGAACTTGACTATGGACCTTCTTTTAAGGTCCCTTTGTTCCGGTGCAAATGGGTCAAGCTGAATGGAGTGGGGGTTCAGGTAGACAAGCTGTACGGAATGACAACAGTGGATCTCAACAATCTTGGTTACGGAGACGAACCATTCGTCCTAGCCAATGATGTTGCTCAGGTGTTCTATGTGAAGGACATGTCTACCAAACCGAGAAAGATGAAAAATAAGGAAACGAATAAATCATCCGACGAGCCAAAGCGTCACATAGTTCTTTCAGGGAAAAGAAACATCGTGGGAGTGGAGGACAAGACAGACATGTCAGAAGATTACGATAAGTTTGATGAAATTCCCCCCTTCACGGTCAAAACTGACCCAACCATCGTGTTGAATGATGAAGATGCTCCATGGTTACGGTCGGTGCGACCATAAGAAAGCGGCAAGACTTCTCTGATGATCTTCCACCGCTTCCCGCCTTCGTCTTCGTGTAATAATATTTATGTATGAGTGTTCTCAAACATGATGTATTTTTATAAACACTTTGATAATATTTAGTCCCGGTGGCTAGAACCGGGACTAAAGGGTCTTTTGGCGCGCACACAGTTTCACCTGACTTGTTATTACCTGCATATCAAATGACTTGTATGACTTGTATTCGGTAGATATAGAACAAAACATACGGTTTCACCTGCATACAGCCCAACAGTGGCTCGTGAGTGCCTGCATATAAAATGCACTGTTGGACGTATGCAGGCGAATCCGAATGATTTGTATTCGGTCTTTGCCTTCCGGACTAGTTTGACTAGCTTCTTCTCCGCTGTTGCCGTACTCTTGTTCTTCATCTCCTCCTCGATCATGTTTGGTATTTATAGCTAAAATATCAGGGCAACTCTTCGTCTTTAGTCCCGGTTGGTAGATTGAACCGGGACTAAAGGAGCGTTGATATGTGAGCCGTTGGATCAGAAGCACATGGATTCCCGTCATACAGCCCAACGGTGGCTCGTGAGTGCCTGCATATCAAATGCACCGTTGGGCTGTATGACGGGAATCCGAATGATTTGCATATAGGGTCATGTGGCTGATCCAACACTGGTTTTTCCCATCCGGAAGCTTGCGCATCCGTCTCGCGTCGTCGTGAGCAGCAAATCGACCTTCGATCCAAGCAGCCGCAAGACATCTCTCATGATCTAACGACCGTCCCAAAAAGTGTTGGGAATGTTGTAGATCATGAGAGAGCCTTGCAGCTGCTTGGATCCGACCGAGGGGCATGGCTACCACTTCCACCACCACCACCACTCGTTGTGTGCCGTTTCGCTGCAGGGACGTCGCTATTTATAGGCGTGTGCTTCTGATCCAACGGCTCACAAGAGCTCTAAAGAAACACACCCCTGATCCAATGGCTCACAAGCGCTTGAAAGAAACACACGATCCGTGTGCTTCTTTAGTCCCGGTTGGTAACACGAACCGGTACTAAAGGCCCTGATCCAACAGCTCACAAGCGCTCGAAGGAAACACACGATCCGTGTGCTTCTGATCCAACGGCTCACAAGCGCTCTAAAGAAACACACCCCTGATCCAACGGCTCACAAGCGCTTGAAAGAAACACACGATCCGTGTGCTTCTTTAGTCCCGGTTGGTAACACAAACCGGTACTAAAGGCCCTGATCACTCTATATATAGGCTTGGCCTCCATTGCCATATCACATCTAAACTCATATCTACAACCTCATCACTCTTCCATTGTAACAAAATTTTGACTTAGGCGTTTTTGACTTAGGTGTTCTCGGCGACGATGTCCATGTTGGACCAGAGGGGCGATGTGCGGGACTGGGCTCCACCGGGCTGGCACTGGGAGGTGCTACCTTCCGGGACGCGCAGCTTGGTGAGGAATCCGGGTGACATCGTCGACCCGGATCTTCTGTGGTGGCAGTCGCGTGGGCCACGCTCGGTGCAGAGGGAGCCGGCCTCCGAGGAGGTGGTACGTCGCCGTATCAGGGAGGAGGATGAGCACGTCCGTCGCTACATGTATCTATTGGATAGGCAGTATGACAGTAGGTGGTCGTTTCTTCAGAGGGTTCCTTCTCACGTGAGCTATGACCCTGTGAGGGTTCCTTCTCTTTGGATGCGCAGCGCCGGAGGCTCAGCACCCCGTGGCTCAGGAACTTGGAATATGTCCTAGGCAGTACGACAGTTCTGTTGAAAACTTGTTCACAACAAAGAGCTATCTCCTCCTAACATTCTAGGGTTTCTGTCGAAATAACGGGTGTTATGGCCAAATACATGGCATAGTTTGTTTGAATGGGTCCATATTCCACACAAACATGCATCTTGGAAGCACGGACAATGTTGACGAAGGAAGTTTTTTTTATTGAATAAAAAAACCATTTTCCATTTTCCGAGTGTCAGAAATGGTTTTTTTTTGTGAAGGACCTACCAGAAATATGTTGCAAAACTTGGGTGATTCATTTTTTTAATATGCTAGAACATGTTATATGCACAAATAATCAATTTGTTTTCTAAGAAAAGATTTCCATCCACCTCTTTTAAAAATCACAAATTTCTGCCGATTCTGCTGGAAACGGGACAACTTTCTAGACTTAATTATAGTTTCTAGAAATATTTAATTCCATTTTGAAAGATATTGTATTTATAATTTTATAAGTTTAAAACAAAAATTATTGTTTTTTTCTGATAAACAGATCGAAAGATATTGTATTTATAATTTTATAAGTTTAAAACAAAAAAACAGAACAAACTTTTGTTGGCGCCCAAATTTTAATTCTGAAAGAACCTTTCGTCCCGGTTCGTGGCTGGAACCGGGACGAAAGGGTCTTTTGGCGCGCACCTTTTCGGTGTCCGAAAAAATACCCTTCCGTCCCGGTTCCAGCCACCAACCGGGACGAAAGGTCACCCTTTCGTCCCGGTTGGTGGCTGGAACCGGGACGGAAGGGTCTTTCGTCCCGGTTCCAGCCACGAACCGGGACGAAAGGCCCCTTTAACCTCTCTTCTCCCCCAATCCTTCTCTCATTCTCTCATTCGCGCTAAATCGCCTAAGGACTTTGGACGGCCAACCGCACGGACGCCGGCAGGCTGCCCAATTTTCCGGCGGCTGCCCTCCTCTTCTCCGCTCGCCGCTCGCCGCCGGCCGCTCGCCGCCGGCCGCCTTCCTCCTCCCCGCTCACCGCCCTTCATCTCCCTCCTCGCCGCTCTCGATCGATCCGCCGGAGCCGCGCGGACGCTCCCTGGCCGAGCTCCTCCCCATCCGCCTGCCGCGCCACCTCTTCTCCCTCGCCTCCTCCGGCCGCCTCCGCCGGTCGAGCCTCCGCCGGCCGAGCCACCATCCCGGTTGGTGCCTCCTCCGCCGGCCTAGAGCCTCCTCCAATCGACCCGAGGTAATTTCATTTTTTTCTTATTCTTTTTTCTTATTATCAGAATTGGTTAGATTAGGTATTTTTTAGTTAGAATTGGTAGCTAAATATTTTCATTCGAATTAGAATTTGTAGTTAATCTAAATATTTTAATTCTTATTCTTAGTTAATTAAAATAAGAATTGCCTAAATAAGAATTGTTTTCTCATTTTTACAATATTTAGCTAATTAAAATATTTAGCTTACCAATTTAAAATATTTAGCTTACCAATTGCCGATTGCACGATTTCGTGATCAAGCCGTGCCCAAGTTCATCGGTGACATCACCATGACGTCATGTGTTCATCATTTAGCAATTGTTAGCTATTTTAAATAATGTTAGCTATTTTAAATAATTAAAATGTTAGCTATTTTGAAATGTTAGCAATTGTGTTAACAATAATTATTAGTGTTAGCAATTGTGTTAGCAATTTGTATTAATTAGTGTTAGCAATTGTTAGCTATTTTAAATAATGTTAGCTATTTTGAATTAATTAGTGTTAGGAATAATGTTAGCTATTTTGTATTAATTAGTGTTTGAAATGTTAACAATTGTGTTAACACTAATTATTAGTGTTAGCAATTGTGTTAGCAATTTGTATTAATTAGTGTTAGCAATTGTTAGCTATTTTAAATAATGTTAGCTATTTTGAATTAATTAGTGTTAGGAATAATGTTAGCTATTGTTTATTCTCACGGTGGAGATTGTTTATTTTGAATAATTAGTGTTAGCAATTATGTTAGCTATTTTAATAATTAGTGTAGAATAAGAATAAGAATAGAATTAAAAGAATAAGAATAAGAATAAGAATGGGTTAATTTTCATTAACCACCCGGTCAATTGTCCTTGCAGAAACTATGGATCACAACAGAGACGAAAATCAGGAGAACATATTGCAAGATATTATCCGCGGTGAAGATGAGTTGGAGTTCACCTCGAGCTTTCTGAACGACTCCGGCGAGGGAGCGCAGATAGAAGCTGAGGCATCCGGTGATGATGGTGACCGGACAATTATTACTACAAACTCCGGCGCGGTATATTAACTAACCCTATATTGACTAAATCCACTATTTGATTCATATATATATATATGCATTAATGATCTTTCTTCTTTTAGCCCTCCGGATCGAGCAAATCTTCTTCTATCCCCAAACGAGGCCCATCCAAAAGGTGTGATAAAGAAGAGAGATACAAGATCGAAGCAGTAGCTCCAGATGGCAGACCGCTGACACATTTTGTCAAGTTTGTAAGTCAGTGCGGAGTTGTTGTTAGGGACAACGTCCCGATCACCACTCAAGAATGGAATGAGCCGAAGGCGACAGAACGCTCGTCTCTCACTTTTGTTGACGATAGAGTGAAAGACAATCTTTGGACGACGCTAATGGCTAATTTCACGCTTCCTCGTCAAGACGACGACGCTCATCCGTTAGAGGAGGAGGATCCAAATTACGTGGATCCCATAGAGAAAAAGGTCAAGGAGTGGGCACTGAAGAAGATGGCCGAACAATTTGCAAACTGGAAGAAAAGATTGCACAAGGACTTTGTCCTTCAAAAAAAGACTCCGGAGTTCACTGGAGCGTATGAAAAGCTAAGGGATCAGTGGGAGGAATTTGTCAAGTACAAGAAATCTGACGAGGCTAAGAAAAGGTCAGCAACTAATAAGAAAAATGCTTCCAAGAAGGAATATCACCATAGCATGGGGTCAGGTGGCTACAGGGCTATCAAGCCTAAGGTGGAGAGACTTGAGAACGCCCTGCTTGAACAAGGGATAATTCCTGAGACGCTGCGGTGGGCTGATCGGGCAAAACTTTGGTTCTTCGGGCATGGGGGAACGTTGCACCCAGAAACAGGGAAGTGCATCTTTACAAAAGCACAACTTGCAACCCCTCTCGCTGAACTTCAGAAGATAATGAAGGAGGTAGAAGCCGGGGAGTTCGTTCCAAACAGAGAGAAGGACGAGCTGTCACGGGCCCTCGGGAATCCAGAACACAAAGGTCGGACACGAGGCACAGAAGGCTCCGTACCGTGGAAGTATGGATTTCCAGATGACGCTGACAGTTATAGAAGCCGAGGGAGGAAGAAGGCAGAGGAGGCAGATCGGCTGAAGCAGATTGAAGATAGATTAACTAGGCAGCAGCAGATCCTTGATTCACTTACCACCCGGGAAGCTCAGCGGCACGAAGATCCTTCTCAGCAAGATAGCGGCCCACCATCTCAGCGGAAAAGCAGCGTGGCTTCCACGGAGCTCTTTCGGCCAGATATCTCGGCTCGTCGCTACCCCGTGGATGATATCACGGAGAGGGAAAATTGTGAGCTACATGCTCCATTGATGAACATAACCGTGAAGGTGGCGGTCGGCGTAGTCTTAGCTGCTGTAACTAATGGTACTTACCATTCGCGGCCGATTCCAGATGGATATTCTATTGTCTTAGTGGATGAAGTCATGAAAGGATACGAGGATCTGCAGCTTGACTACCCTACGGGTGAAGGCGAGACTGCACTGAGGTATGGTAGAAAAACTACTGTTCTATGGCGGAAGGAACGCATTGTGCTTCCAAATTGGAAGCCAAGGTCACCGTCTCCGCCGCGTCAGCCGTCTCCGCCACCTCAGCCGTCTCCGCCGCGTCAGCCGTCTCCGCCGCGTCAGCCGTCTCCGCCACCCCAGCCGTCTCCGCCGCGACAGCCATCTCCTCCGCAGCGTCAGCCATCTCCTCCGCCGCGTCAGCCGTCTCCACCGCCTCAGCCGTCTCCGCCGTGTCAGGCATCTCCTCCGCAGCCTCAGCCGTCACAGGCTCATAGTCGTGTTCGAAAGCGGAAGAGCACCGCCTGCGCCGCCTCTGCCTCGGGTTCTAGTGGTACAAGTCATCAGAAGAAAGCGAAACCCGCCAAGCCTATCGAGAAATTACCTTACGAAATGACCAAAGAAGAGCTAGATGTGTGGGTTAAAGAGGATGTCAGCCGCCAGTTAGCACCGAAGCGGTCACAAAAGGTCCCACTAGATCCGGTCTTAGTTGAGAGAACACTGAGAAACCTGACGCGACCAACGGCTGAGCAGATTTTACCGGACTACGACCGAACAATTATAAAGGCACGTGATGCTCAGGTGCCGCCCCATGTTCTGAGGGCACGCAATATTCCGAAGCCGAAGGACCGTCCATACGGTCAAGGAGTTCCTCAGCTCGGACAACAGGAGAAGCAATCGTGCGCCCCGCTGAGGGTGTGTTCCGATGTCCCTCGGCCTAAAAAATTAACTAACAAACAAATCAAAAAAGCCGCCGATGAGCTTGGTGTGACCATGGCTGAATACTTGGGCTCGCTAATAGAGTATCCCATTGCTGAGGTGATCACAGACAAGTACAAATACAAGCACGGGGAGCCTTTTGTCAAACCAGAGAAGGTCCCGAACCTTCCAACAAAAATGCGAAGATTGAATGCGTGGTACATGGAAGCAGCAAAGGAAGGGAAAAATTGGATCAACCTGGAGGTTAAAGAAGAGCATTACGGTCGTGGAACTGCCCAGGTCCAGGTTGAATTTGAAGAACTGTTTCAGTTATTCCAACAAGATGCCATCGACAAATCTATCGTCAGTGCCTATTGTCTGTAAGTATTTTTTTTCTGTAACTAAGTCTCTAACTCAGCTCGTTAAACATATTTGTAATTATCCTCACTCTATTATGCAGATTGAAGATTCGAGAATGCAGATTATCTGGAATCTATGACATTGGGTTCGTTGACCCACATGTCATTCATCAGTACAATCTTATACATAAAGAAAAGGAAACGGAGGACCTCTTGGTACTTGCGTTAAGGAAGCAAGAAACTAAAACACAAATACTATTTCCTTACAACTTTGGGTGAGTGTTAGTGTCTATACACCTTCTATACTCCATGTTAATTAAGTGTAATTGACGAGTAATTCGTGCGCAGGTTCCACTATCTGTTATTTATCATTATTCCTGACAAAGGAATAGTACAAGTCATGGACCCACTACGTGATCAACCAGAGAACTGGGAGGACATGAAGGGAATGATCCAGAGGTAATTTCAATCATTATGGCACTATATCGGCAACTTTCGTTCATTTCCTGGTATGTAGTAATTAATAAGTCATTTATTCTTTTTCATTGACTTCCAGGGTTTGGAAACGGTTCACCAACAGGGCTCCGGGTGAATGGACAGATGAGCTTGAATTTAAAGACATGGCGGTAAGTAGTTCTAGCTAGACCCGGGCATCTATTTGATTGAAGTTTAATAATATTATCATGCTTGATTATTATTTTGATTGAACTTTGTTCTTATAAAGTGCCCGAGACAGGGATCCGGAAATCACTTATGTGGATTGTATGTCTGCGAGTTCATTCGCCAGAGGTGTTATCAGAGGAGCAGACTCTTAGAACATCTTGAAGTAAGTAAACAATATTCACAATACTATTTTATTACAATCAATTGTGTTGAGATTCTCTCATATATATATCGAAATTGACCCCTTCCATAAATTATATAGATCGAAGGAATGCGGGACATGCTCCTACCACAAGACCGCTTGCGAGCAATTCAAGAGGAGCTGGCGGCATTCTTCTTAGATCAAGTCATAGATAAAAATGGAGAATTTTATTCACCGGGCAACTAGGGTTTTGTGTATGTTAATAGGGTTGGACAACTTATATGATACTATATGTAAAGATTCGACAACTTATGGCGATGTTTGTGTAATTCCTTCTTTAGTTGTTTTGTATATACATAGTATCGTCGAATTGGATCCTAAAAAGAAAAACAATAAATGAAAAAATAAACGAAAAACAGTAAAACAAACAAACAATATAAAGAAAAACAGCAAAACAAAAAAAAACTGAATAAACCTTTCGTCCCGGTTCGTGGCTAGAACCGGGACTAAAGGTCCTCGACAGGCGCGGCACTGCGCGCTGCCACGTCTTGACCCTTTGGTCCCGGTTCGTAACAGAACCGGGACTAAAGGTCGGGGCTTTAGTCCCGATTGCGCTGTCCCGGTTGCGCAACCGGGACTAAAGGGGCTGGGGAACCGGGACAAAAGCCCCGTTTTCCACCAGTGTAGGTAGGTCACATTAAATAGTCATAATTATCTCATTCTGATGTTTCTTCCTCCTCCCATTTACTCACTCCATGTCAAAATGTGCAACGTTATAGAAACATGAACGTAACGATTTATGTAGTGCAACTCATGAAGTGACTTCATTAATTTAATTCCTAAAAAAAGACTTCATTAGTATAAAATTTCACGACTCCAAACTTCTCCAGACCTTTTTTGAGTGTGTTGGTTTGATGGTTATCTTATACATTTATCAATTCTATGTTGTCAACCATAGAAACAATATGTTCGCTGAGTTCACAGTTAACCTGCGTTTTGGTGTTCACTCAAAATCAAACTTTATAAAATTTGACCAAATATATATAACATCTAAAATATAAAATCAATATTATTAGAATAATATTTAAAAATATTCATATTAAACAAATTTGGTATTACGAATGTTGATATTTATTGCTACATGTTTGATCAATTTTTACAATTTTGGACTTTAACTAAAATCAGAAAACGCAGGCTAAATAAAATAGAGAAAGTACGTAGTGATCAGTTTAATTATTTGTAGTTGTCCATATCCTACAGCATTAATCCTTTGCCACCGCGTTTGAGCATTTTTTTCCTTTTGCTTTTAGCTATCACGTTTCACCAAAGGAGTTTGCTAGCTAGTCTCGTACCATGGCTGATTTTTTAAACGGAAACACACGTATTTATCCTGTGTGACCAAGGGAAGGGAGTCCATGTCTCCAACGCCACCATGTTCAAGGTAGATTTTCTTTCCTTTAACTATCATGTTCCAGCCAAGGTACGCGTATTGATTCTTTGTTGTGTTGCATACATATTGCTTTTTTCGGGGCAGTTTTTTTTTTTTTGCGCGATATTGTGAGGTACGCATATTGTTGAGACATGTCTTCTGGACATAAGTCGTGTCAAACATGTTACGTAACTCTTAACTTTTCAAAAGATCTCAGCCATATATTTTAGTTCTAACTACTATAATTAATTCGGATGATGTGGATTATCGTGGTGCTTCGAAAAACTACATCATTTTGCTTTTAGTATATAATAGATAGATAGATAGATTTTGCACATTTCACCATGCATCACAATTATGGTCTCACAAGAAACAAAACTCTCATTGGTTAAACCAATCTTAATTAATGCAATCCAAGCATGGGAAATAGCAAACCGGTGCACGCATTGGTGTAGACTCTCTCCCTCTTAATTAACAAGGTTGAACCCACCCAGAATGTAGACTAATTGTGAACAAATTTTGGATCTAGGATGTAGATTAAATCCGAACGGAGTACTCAGTTTCGGAGAAGGCATTAGGTTTTTGTCAACAAGGAAGTTGAGCCAATAATGTGTCACCTAGGGCACGTGCCCTAGATTAGCCGTCCGTGGGCACGGATGGAATTAGGTAATTAACCCATGCATGCAGGTAACTAGCCAACCCGCGTATGGACTTTTTCATTGGATCCCAAACTTTAAAATGTTTTATCTCTTGAACCGTAAGTCAAAACTCAGATCCGTTTTCACGGTTAGCTTAGTCGCGTCGAGATCTTCGAAAGTAGATCCCATGTTGATATGTTTTGATAATATTTTTTTCTCGACTCTAGTTGCCAGGTTATAGTCACTTGGTCACCAGGGTATTACCATGTTGGTCACCAGGTTAAAATCAAAAAGTTATCAGGTTATTTGAACTTTGCTACTCACCAATATAGGCCTACCCTGATGTTAATGTGATCTTTTATGTGTTTAGATCCCATGTTGATATGTTTTGATAAAAAATAAATCTGACCTTAGTTGCCAGATTATAGTCATTTGGTCACCAGGCATAGTCATGTTGGTCACCAGGTTAAAATCAAATGGTTATCAGTTTTTTAAACTTCGCTACTCACCAATTTAAGTCTTTCTTGATGTTAATTTGATCTTTTCCGTGTTTAGAGTGCATCAAATACCCATTCTCTGGACATATAGATCCTTGCTACGATAAAACACATGTAAATATTATCTGGTAATTATGTGCTATTTGGAGGGTAACTGTTAACCAGTAGCATGGCAACTAATGTATAATAACCTAGCAACTGATGACGAAAAAAAAAGTCGTCAAAACATATTATGATGGGATCTTGTTTTGAAGTACTCATCGAGACGAACCCAACGGTGAAGACGGATCGTCAATTGCATTGACGGTTTAAGAGATAAATAATTTTAAAAATTCGGATTTGGGAAAAGATTCCATGGATACATGCATCGGTTGGCCCCTCCACCCTTATAGGGAGGAATCTATACGACCATCCCGCCGGAGAGAATAATCTCGTAGGGCACGGTTGCTAACTAGATTAATCGTAACTTAATTATAGCGAGCCAATAACAACTTAATTAATTACAATAATAAATTGTTCAGTGCCCAAATAAATCACAGAGCATGACAGTACTTGTACGGAACTTGAAACATTCAGAATTACCAAATATACACGAATAAATGGAGGCGCAAGATGCGCCGCTAGTAAAACTTGCAAATGCAAGTAGACTTACCGCCGCCACTGAAATTTGTGGGCAGGCTCCCTTTAGTGATGAGCGCGCATCCCTGGACGCGTAGGTCCATGGGACCTCTGCAGCTACCGAGGCCCGACAAGGAGGATAGCTGTGGGCAGTGGTTGATGCTAACCTCTCTGAGCAGAGGAAACGCTAATTCAGGCATATCATGCCACGCCTCTAGCTTCGGCATGTCGTCCAGTACAATTTTCTTCAGCTTGGGGAACAACCCACCCTTGCCGCACAATCCGGTGTCGATCCTCTCAACTGAGTTCATCTCCTTGATATCCAGAAGTTCCAGACACTGGAGCCCGCCGAGAGTAGGAAGATCCTTCAGCTTCCTACAGTTCTTGAGGTATAGGCGCGTCAGCTTCTCCAGTCCACCCAACCAAGTAGAGCTAGGCGACATCTCCCCAAGGCTTGTTTTCATGAGGGAAGCCCCAGGATACCTTATGATACGCAGCTCATGGAGATAGCGGTGAGGCTGGAGACCTTCCAGAACGGACAGTGCCGGGTCGGCAGCAGCAGAGCTTCCAGGGGAAGGTCCGTCTTCATACTGCCGCGGATTGGGAGCCCCCCATTCAAGTTTTAGGACCTTGACAGAACATTTGTTTGCAAGTTGAGCCTCCTCAGCTTCGTCCTTGCTCGCAATGGCGTCGAGGCCCTTTATGGTCAGTGTCTCTCCTAGAGAGTTCATCCCGGCCAGCTCCCACACGCCGTGTCCTTCTTTTTCTGATCCCTTCATGACCTGGAACTCGATTGATTCTCTCAGTTTAACGAGCCTTCCGATGCCACTGATCTTGGTGATACACTCACTTTTTTTCTCTGTGCTACATTTGTCACCGACAGTCAATGTCTGGAGAAACAATAGCTTCGTGACTTGATCACCGAGATCGCTGTTGATGGTGTCAGGAAGACCAAGGTACCTCACATGTTTCAGCTTCCCGATATTTTCTGGCAGTTGAGTTATATCCGTCCCCGTCAAATCCAGTACTCTCACTCCCTTGAATTGTTCGAGTGTATCTTTGTCAATGGCAATGATCAAGGGTGCTGGATCATCCGCCTCCTTTAGCACTAGCAAGGTCCGCAGATTGCAGAGTCTTATGGAGTATTCCTTGAGTTGACCAAGACAGCCGCTGGTAACTGACAAGTGCCGTACCGTTGCAGGGATTCTTGTCTTGGATAAGCCCACGGCCGTGTCGCCAGAGATGCTGATGCAGTTCTTGGCAGAGGCCAGGCGTAACATCCAATGGATGTGCTCATGAATCACGTAATGTTTGTCTCCTTCACCCATGCTGCTGCTACTGCCTTCTTCTAGCTGGAACAAGGAACGATCAACCAGACTCTTGAAGTAGCCTCTGGAGACATCTTCCATACTGCTCATTCCAACCACAGGATTTGCGTTCTCCTCAACAAAACCAAGAGCTATCCACATCTTGGTCAACTTCATAGGCTGAAACCTCCAATTGTATGGGAATATGCTGCAGAATGCGAGGCAGCGTTGCAAGTGCGGCGGCAGATGGCGATAGGTGAAGAGATGTTCTTTAAACACGCTGACGATGTGATGATCGATGTTATTTAAAATGCTGCACCGGTTGCGAATTATTTTTTCTGTCTTCAATTCCAAGCCAATCTCCACCGCTGCTAATGGGGATCCCTTGAACTTGAGCACCTGGTTGTTAAGCACTTCCACAGTCTTAGGCTTCGCAGTGTCGTTGAGCAGGAGTTTGATATCCTCGGGTTTGATCCCGTTCAGGACTATACTTGCATCTGCACACAGTGTGGTCGAACAAATTTTGGCTCGAGTTGTCATTACAACTTTGCTTCCATCACCAAGTAGTGAGCGCAGTGCCTTCCATGGCTGTTCTCTTTGCAACTGGCTGATCGCACATTCGTCGTTCCAAACGTCATCGAGCACAAGCAGGCACTTGTTTGGTGACAAGAGTTCCTTGAGCTCCATCATAAGGCTGGCGATGTTCATCCGGTGGACTGATTTGGAGCTAGCAGCGGACATCCAAATCTCATTCAGCACGTCCGACTCGGTCTTCTTGCCGTAGGCCGGCACCCATAGGAGGTGACAAAACTCGGCTTTGACGTCACGAAAAGCCTGGCGAGCAAGCTCCGTCTTCCCCATCCCTCCATGGCCTATGATCGCAATAACCTTCTTCTCCGTGCTGCCGTCCCGCAACATGGAGACTAGCTCTTCATACTCATTGTCGTACCCGAAGAAGAGCTTCCTATAATCCTATCCCTTACTGGATCCTGGCCCATGCCTGCAGACCGACCGGAGATGGGAGAAAGTACAGTACGCCTAGTATTAGGATCTTGGGTGAGTTCCCGCGCCTTCTCACGAAGGCCCCCAAGATTCTTGAGCACTTTATTGAGCTGGTCCAGTGATGGGGAGCCTGTTGGTTTCCTGCTATTGCTAGCACCACCGGGGCGCTTCTTCAGGTTTTTTGCCGCCTCGAGCTCGAGGATATGCGACTCGAACAAGTCCAGGATCTCCTCTGCGTCATGAATGGCGTCCTTGAGACGCCACAGATTGTGGAGCCAGGTACTGTCGCCGACGAACTCCATGCGAGCAGGATACAAGAAGTCATTTATGTCCTCCAGATCTTTCGCCAGTTTCTTCAGCTTCTTCTTCATGCACCAGGATAATTTGTAGTTGCTGTTGTCTGCCCTGGATCGTGCAATCTCCATGAGCCTGGTTATGTGAGGCGAGACGAAATACCCGACCACTGCAACTCCAATAGCTACTTCTGCTACTACGACCATGGCTGCAGCTGTCAACCTCCCCCTGCCAATTATTGTGTAACTGTAAATTAATGATGAGGAAACGAGGTACATCAATCAAAGAGGAGCTGCATAGAGCTAACATGGGATGAATGAATTATACAAGTTACTGAATAACGTTGTGCAAATTCAAATCTTTACCTGAGAATTCACAAGAGCCTGATGCAGACCGGCCTGAAATAGTGCTAGCCAGTAGTCCTCTCCTCGTAGCTACTACCAAATCCAGCTAGACATGTCACCTGACGATCGATCGGCGCCGCAACCCAGCTACCTCAAATACTGCTCTACGTACCAAATTGAAGGATGTTGTTAGGGCTCATAGGATCGAGATCTGTTCATCCTAGCTAATACAGAGAGAGAGAGAGAGGGGGAGAGAGAGAGAGAGAGAGAGCATATGAAAGGAGGACATGATCGATCCATATGCATGTGGCCACTATTCAAAGTCAAGTCAACCGTTACACATATTGGAAACATTTAGGTTTTATTTACAGAGAATATATATCATGAGGTGGTGGTTAGAGACGTGTACGCGGTTGGTGGCACACACTACACGAGACAAAATAAGAGCACCAGGCCGGCTGTCTAACAGTAACTAAATAGTTTGTACTCTCTCCATTCACAAAAGGATGTCTCAACCTAGCCCAAATTTATAGGTATCTACACATTAAATCATGTCTAGATACATACAAATTTTGGCTAGGTTGAGACATCCTTTTGTGGACGGAGGGAGTACTATATTAGGAAGGAGGTCACTAGACGACATGTTACCACTGGTTTGTGCATGCAATCGGACCAGTCGGTAGGGTAACCGTTGGATCAGAACCGTGCTCGTCGTACGACATGGAACTGACCCACCTCATGTTAAGTTCCTTAGTTTGCACGGCATCGAGTTCCGAGTAAATTGTTGACGAGCACATGGAATAAAGGTACCTCTCACCGAGTGCAGCGATATGGACGCCGAGCTCAACGAAGCTTGGTATTTCAAAAGTTCAAAATTATCAAAAAATCAGAAAAAGATATCCAAATGTAGATGATAATATAATATATACAAGTGTGCATAAATACAATCCAAAATCCATTATATTTTGTGGGGTGGGCGAAAATAACAAATGGGTGGATCTAAATCTGTGAAGAGTACATTTAGAAAAACTTGAAAATTTGGATTTATCATTTTTTGTAGCTTAAAATAATAAGAATATTGCATCGAGATGCACACGGGTAGACCTCGGTATTATGTACAACTAGATTTTTTGTTTTGAAATTTTGAAACATAAAAAATGTAGTAAATATCGGGCTCCGTGGATCCAGCTTGGCGCTCAAAATGCACTTTTCGACCTCTCACCGTAGATGTCTTCGATATGAAATCCGTCTAGAGTGCAGGAAGAAACACCTACTTGGAGTACAAGAAAAGCCTAGACATACCCAAAATTCACGGGTTAGCTTGTATCCGAATAAGACTCCACTTGCAAGTCTGCCTGGGCATCTTGTAACCGTACCCTCTCCACCTATATAACGGGGTGTAGAGAGCACTAATGACTGTTGGGAACCCGAAGTGAAAGTTATGATGTAGTGCAGCATCAAATTTCTCTCGATTAAGAACCAAGGTTTATCAACCAGTACGAGTTGAGAAGCTAAGCAAAGTTGAAGTGGACCTACAAAAAAGAAAGAAAATCTCTTTGTCCCAACGATTCAGTAAGATTGTCAATAATCTTCCCTTCTCTCTAAAAACAAAGGGTTAAACGTATAGTTTGGAAGACAATAGTAAATAAAAAATATAAAAACGGACCAGCAAGCAAACAATGATGGACCGGGGGTCATGGTTTCACTAGTGGCGTATCTCCTTAAAAAGATAGCATTGTAGGGTGAAAAAGTAAAGCCGATCAATTGATTGAATCATGATCATGATAATTATGACATGTGCAAGGCAAATATTTATGTAGGCATCACGTCAAGATAAAAAGACCATTACTGAACCACATCTTTAACTAATACATCAATTCGAGTGTGCTTCTATGCTTGCCAATCTAGGAATTAAGTCACCGAAATAACATAGTATTGCCTTATGTTCATTACATGTTGTAAGAAACATTTATTATCAAATGTACAAATAAGCACCGTTGTTTTACTGTTAGTAGAAACATCACATAACGTCACCCTTACTAGTTTCTGTGACTCGAGCCCAGGGATAAAACAAGGCATGAACCCACTATCGAACATATAATCCCTCTTAGAGGCTCACACAACAACTTGGCCAAAGCAATCATATAAATTGGAGAGCACGTAGGAACACAAATAAAGCAATCTAACAACACAATTCATCATATATCAGAAACACAACGGTAAAAAATTACATCAGATTGATCTCGATCATATTAGGCAGCTCATGAGAACATGGTATAGAGGCTTAAGGAGGAGAGGCTACCATCTAGCTACTGCCATGCATGGACCCGTAGTACAAGGATGGAAGACCGTATCATCACGAAGTGTTGCCGCCATCACCACTGATACGTCTCAAACGTATCTATAATTTTTGATGTTCCATGCTGATATTATACCAATTGTTACATGTTTTGCATCTACTTTATGCCACTTTTATACATTTTTTGGGACTAACCTATTAACTAGATGCCGAAGTGCCAGTTCCTATTTTCTGCTGTTTTTATATTCCAGAAAAGCTAGTCAGGAAATATTCTCGGAATTGGACGAAACTTCACGGAGGGATCTATTTTATCAGAACACACCAGGAAGTCCAAAGGAGCAACGAAGAGGAGCCAGGAGGGCCCCACACGCACCTAGGGCGCGGGTCCCCCCTGGCGCGCCCTAGGGTGGTGTGGGCCCCTCGGGGCTCTCCAGCCGCCGCCCTTTCGCCTACTTATTCCCCCCGATGCAAAAACCCTAAATACCCGAGCCATTATCCACGAAAAGTTCCAGAGGCACCGCCGTCGTCAACCCTAGCTCAGGAGGGTCCAGAACCTCTTCCCGGCACCCTGCCGGAGAGGGGAATCATCACCGGAGGGCTCTACATCACCATGCATGCCTCCGGAGTGATGCGTGAGTAGTTCATCCTTAGACTACGGGTCCATAGCAGTAGCTAGATGGTTGTCTCTCCACTTTGTGCCATCATGTTTAGATCTTGTGAGCTGCCTGCTTCGTTGATTAATGGTTGGGTGGTGCCCCCAGCTTAAGGCGGTGATGTAGTAAGCAGCAGTTTTCCCTCAATTAATTGAACCGAGGTTTATCGAACCAGTAGGACTTTGAAATCAACAACGAGGTGAATGTTGAAGATCTCTGGCGCTTGACCTTCAACAGACGCGGACCTGCACACACTCAACCAAAATACTTTGCCCCCAACGGCGGAGAGGTTGTCAATCTCTCCGGTCTCGCAGAACACAAAGCGGTTAATTGTATGATGAAATGGAATAAATGCAAAAGTGACCAGAGGAGTAATGATGATTAAAAGCAAGTAAACGAGGTTGTAAACAATGTAAAAAGATGGACCGGGGGCCATGAGTTCACTAGTGGAGTCTCTCAAGTAAATAAAATATGCATGTGATGGGTGAACAAATTACAGCTAGGCAATTGACAAGATCATGACACAAACCCAATTTAGCTATGACAAAAATAACATGATAATATTTATGGAGGCATCACGACAAGGAACAAAGACCGTTGAGTCCAACTGCGTCTTTGTCTAATAAGTCCACTGTGGGATCGCTATCCAGCCGGTCACCCAACGGTATTAAGTTGCAAGCAACATACATATGCATTAAGAAAAGCGCATGATGTAAGCAACACTAATATCAAATGAGACACTAGCGCCGCTGTTTTACCCTTAGTAGCAACAGCACACCCTCGCCCTTAGACGTTTCTGTCACTCATGCCTAGGAATAAAAGGGGGCATGAACCCACTATCTAGCATAACTACCCTGTCTTGGAGATACACACAATCACTTGGCCAACGGTTTATCTTATAGATAATGTCAATATAAAGATTCATACTTAATCTTAGCAATGCAATATGCTCAACGATACCCAGGGTCAATGCTAGATGTTTGCTTTTGTGGAGATAGAAGGAAGAGGAAAACTGACTCAACATTAAAAGTAAAAGAAAGGCCCTTCGCAGAGGGAAGCAGGGATTAGTCATGTGCTAGAGCTTTTTGTCTTTATGAAACAGAAGTAAAATGATTTTGAGCCATGCATGTTTTCGTCAACGACTTCACAATAGAGAAATTAACTAGCCCCTCATGACAAGCAAGGTTTTTAGACTTGTGAGAGCAGCTGGTTCTTAGAAGAGCGAGTACGCTCCTCTTTCTCCTTGGTTTCACCACTGTCCAATGTTTGGGCTGATTTCTCAGTTTTGCATTGCGCGGAGGAGAATTTGGTGAGTTGTATTTATATTTTTGCTTAAGCTGCTCTCGGGTTGATTCAAGTGAAGACGTAATCCATCAACACCGGGTGAAAGGGGGGAAATGACCTTGCTCGTCACAAGTTTAAACTAGCTCTCTACCGCTCCCTCATGAGCTTAAAAACAGAGGCACAAAACAGAAGTATTTGAAATTTTAAAGATAGCACATGACAAATTTACTTGGAATGATAGGAAATACCATGCATCGGTAGATATGGTGGACACAGCTGGCAAGAAAGTTTGGCTTTGGGGATTGGATGCACGAGTGAACCATACACTCAGTACGAATTTTTGGGCTTAGCAAAGAAGGTATTTGAAGCAAACATCTATCAATAACCGGTAACAAAACAACATAAGACATTTTACCAGTCATAAGCACAAAAACTCTACACTGTCTCCCTTGTTGACCAAACAATTCTTTTGATGGAAAGATTAGCACTATGAATTAACAACTACGAAACACCACACAATTTCAAGCTCTCAACATATTTCTTTACTAATCAATTCCACCTAAATAACCAGCAAGTTTAAGCATTCAACTTAACATCTCAAAACAATTGAAAAACATCAAGTATCCACACCATGATCTACAAAACTATGCAGGCTTTTCATCTTATTCTATCATCACACAAACATCATTTTGTCGCATTGACAATTCAAGCAATTTTTCAACAACAACTCTCTAACAAGTATAAGTGAAGAACAAGAGAGTTTATCAAAACAACTTGCAACTCTAAACAAGATAAAAGCTAAAAGCGAGAGCTTACTAGAAAAACAGACAGTAGCTAGGAATACTCAACAAGATATAAGCGAAGCAAAGGCGTATTCAAACGAAAAAGCGGAGCGTGTCTCTCTCTCCCACACAAATAAAGCTAGGATCCAATCAAAGATATGACCAGCAAACAAACAAACTGAAAGTAAAAAGATGCTCCAAGCATAGCACATAATATGTAAAGTGATAAAAACGAAGTTCAAAGAAGATGACCTTATGATAGTCGATGAAGATGAGGGGATGCCTTGGGCATCCCCAAGCTTTGACTCTTGATAATTCTTGATATTCAGAGGGGGTGCCATGGGGGCATCCCCAAGCTTGAGCTCTGATCCATCCTCGATTTCTTCATATTCCTCTCCTTTGGAACTTAAAAACTCCCTTCACACAAAACTTCTCATAATTTGATTAGAGGGTTAGTGCTCATAAATTAAAAACGCACATGTGTTCAACTTAGGACAAATTGCAAACCAACTCCATTAGACATTAGCTACAGTTTACTAAGCCTCAATGTGGTACTCTACCCCTAGAGTATCACATATGACGATGGTAAAGAGACAAATGCAAAATAGAAGCAGAATCTGTCAAAATCTGAACAGTCTGTAAAGATCGAATTTTTCGAAGCACTTATGCAACTCAAATCAGAAAACTCAAAACTAACGAAAGATAGATAAAAGCATCAGGCTTGCTGTCAAAAATTATCAGAAAAAGATAAAATTCTGGCGATTTTAGGATTTTCGTGCAGCAGGCGCACAGAATCTGTTTTTGGACAGCAACTCAATACCTCGAACTTTCAATGCATTAGAGGCTAAACTTGCGGAAATTCACTTTGGCACCCGGGTGCACCTGCACCCGGTATGCTTTTGAATTTTTTTAAATATGAAAATGCTTCCAAAAAATCTGAAAACAATTGGGCACAAACATACGCAAGTAACGAACACTCGTGAAAATTTTCGACAGAAAATAACAATTTTTCTGCTCTGTGCAAAAAAGACAAATTTCTGACCAAAAAACATACTTTTCAAATCTCAGTTTTGGTCAGAAATTTGTCTTTTTTGCACAGAGCAGAAAAATTGTTATTTTCTGTCGAAATTTTTCACGAGTGTTCGTTACTTGCGTATGTTTGTACCCAATTTTTTTCAGATTTTTTGGAAGCATTTTCATATTTTTAAAAATTCAAAATAAATACAGGGTGCAGGTGCACCCGGGTGCCAAAACGCATCCCTCCTAAACTTGGCACAACAAAGCAAAAGAAAAAGATACAATGAAGTTGCTACAGAGGTAATAACTTCATGACTCAAGAAAAGCAAAAAGGAAACTCAAAATAAAAGATGGGTTGCCTCCCAACAAGCGCTCTTCTTTAACGCCTTTTAGCTAGGCGCAATGCCAAATATCAAGTTTTTTTTAAATCAAGGGCATTACCATTCTCATCAAATTCATGAGTTGTGGAACTTGGAAAAGGACCTCCAGCAATACTATTAGTACCAACAATTGGTGGAGCAAAAGTAGTTTTACCCACTAGGGCTCCTCCCTTAAAGTTCTTGGAATTTTGAGCTTCCTTTACCATCCTCAACTCCTCTTTTCCTGCAAATGATGTATTAACCTTAGTGGTGTTCTTTGGCACAAATATAAATTTAGGCACTTTAGAAGCCGAAGCCACTTTCTTTTTAGATTTAAGTAAAGATAAGGTGGTTCCTGAGGTATCAATCACTTCCCCCAATTTATCAATTCTTATAGTTTGATTACTAGCTTTTGTAGGTTCAAGGGACTTAATACTCTTAGCAATATCTTTTAAACACCCATCAAGCTTGTTAATACCATCAAGAATTCCCTTATCTATTTCTCTTATCATATCCACACTTGGTATATTATCTTCTATAACTTCTATCCTTTGCATGACATGTTCTAAAGTGATTTCAATCTTACGATTATTAGTTGGTCGAATCCCCACAAGACCCTCTATAACATTAAAAGCTTCCATACTATCAGTACTTAGGAAGTTTCCACCTGTGATAGTATCTAGGACATACCTATACCAACTTGTAATACCAATATAGAAATTTCTAAGGAGAATAGTGGCCAAAGGTTTTTTAGTGGATCTTTGATGAGCATTTTAATTCTGTACCAAGCATCTTTCAAACTCTCCCCACCTCTTTGTTTAAAGGTGAGGACTTCAGACTCGGGTGTCTCAACAGGAGGAAAAGAACCAGACATGACGACAAAATAAAATAACAAGACAGGAATAAAGACTACACTAATTTTTTTGGGTTTTGAAATTTTGAAACGGGAAAATAAACTAAACGAGAAACAAAGCAAGCAAGACAAAAACAAAGTAAAGAGGTTGAGAGTATGAGACTCCCCTTGATACAGCTCCAAAGTCCCCGGCAACGGCGCCAGAAAAAGGTTGCTTCATAGATTAATGGTTGGGTGGTGCCCCCAGCTTAAGGCGATGATGTAGTAAGCAGCAGTTTTCCCACAATTAATTGAACCGAGGTTTATCGAACCAATAGGACTTTGAAATCAACAACGAGGTGAATGTTGAAGATATCTGGCGCTTGACCTTCGACAGACGCGGACCTGCACACACTCAACCAAAATACTTTGCCCCCCAACGGCGGAGAGGTTGTCAATCTCTCCGGTCTCGCAGAACACAAAGCGGTTAATTGTATGATGAAATAGAATAAATGAAAAAGTGACCAGAGGAGTAATGATGATTAAAAGCAAGTAAACGAGGTTGTAAACAATGTAAAAAGATGGACCGGGGGCCATGAGTTCACTAGTGGAGTCTCTTGAGTAAATAAAATATGCATGTGATGGGTGAACAAATTACAGCTAGTCAATTGACAAGATCATAACACAAACCCAATTTAGCTATGACAAAAAGAACATGATAATATTTATGGAGGTATCATGACAAGGAACAAAGACCGTTGAGTCCAACTGCGTCTTTGTCTAATAAGTCCACCGTGGGATCGCTATCCAGCCTGTCACCCAACGGTATTAAGTTGGAAGCAACAGACATATGCATTAAGAAAAGCGCATGATGTAAGAAACACTAATATAAAATGAGACACTAGCGCCACTGTTTTACCCTTAGTAGGAATAGCACACCCTCGCCCTTAGATGTTTCTGTCACTCGTGCCCAGGAACATAAGGGGGCATGAACCCACTATCTAGCATAACTACCCTCTCTTGGAGATACACACAATCACTTGGCCAAAGTAACTACGCACATCGAAGAGAATTCAAGAACATAAATAACACATATAAGAATCATGCACAATCTGAACATAACTTCATAATCCATCGGATCCCAGCAAACACATCACATAGCATTACAATAGTCGATCTTGATCATGTTAGGCAGCTCACAAGATCATAAGACATGAAGCACAAAGGTGAGAGACTACCATCTAGCTACTGCCATGGACCCGTAGTCCAAGGTGCGACTACTCACACTTCATCCTGGTGGAAGGCATGGCGATGAAGAGCCCTCCGGGATCGATCTCCCCTCCGGCAGAGTGACGGGATCAGCTTCAGATTGGACCCCGAACTAGGGTTCGAGGTGACGGCGCGTCGGGGTCGAGTTTCTGGAAAATAATGGCCGCCCTGACGTTTTTAGGGTTAAAGTGAATTTATAGGCGTCAGAGGGGTCGAGGGGCCGCACGAGGGCCAGAGGCAGGTCCCTACCGCGGCCCCACCTGGACCCGCGGCAGGAGGCCGCCCCTGCCCTGTGGGTCGCCTCCAGTGCCCCTCTTCGGTCTTTGTCTTCGTCTTGGTGTAAAAATAATCCCCGTAAAGTTTTGTCCAATTCCGAGAATATTTCCAGAATTAAATTTCTGAAACAAAGAGACACCAAAAACAGGGAACTGGCACTGGCCATCTTGTCAATAGGTTAGTCTGACAAAATGCTATAAAATGATATAAATGACAGTAAAAACATGTGACAATATCACAAAACTAGCATGGATCACTCAAAAATTATAGATACGTTGGAGACGTATCACTGCCCTACATGATCAAGATCATCTTATTGTAATGCTACATGTTGTGTTTGCTGGGATCCGATGAATATTGAATATTATGTCAAGTTGTTTATCAATCTATCTTATATGTTATTTATGATCTTGCATGCTTTCCGTTACTAGTAGATGCTTTGGCCAAGTAGATGCTTGTAACTCCAAGAGAGAGTATTTATGCTAGATAGTGGGTTCATGCCTCCGGTAATCTGGGAGAGTGACAGCAACTTCTAAGATTGCGGATATGTTGTTGCCACTAGGGGTAACCTAACAATGCTATGTCCACGGTCATATGTATTTGTTTACATTACGCACTTTACTTAATTCAATTATCCGTTGCTTGCAACTTAATACCAACGGGGAACTCGGATGACAACCCAGCGGTGGATTATTAGTCATAGATGCTGTTGGATAACGGTCTATGTATTTTGTCGTAATGCCCAATTAAATATCATAGTAGTCATCATGTCATATATATGCGTTGTCATGCGCTCAATATTGTCAATTGCCCAGTTGTAATTTGTTCACCCAGCATGTTAGTTATCTTTTATGGAGAGACACCTCTAGTGAACTATGGACCCCGGTCCATTCCTTTACATTGATTAAATCACAAACTGCAAACATTGTTCCTTTTCATTCTCTGCAATTTATTACTGTTTTCAACACCATACGTTTAATTCTTTGTTTTCAGCAAGCCGGTGAGATTGACAACCTTACTGTTTCGTTGGGGCAAAGTAGTTTGATTGTGTTGTGTGCAGATTCCATGTTGGTGATCGTGTTGCGCCGCGCGAGCCACCAACAACCTTCTGAAGTGCTACTGCTCCTACTGGTTCGATTAAACCTTGGTTTCATACTGAGGGAAAACTTGCTGCTGGACTGCATCATACCTTCCTCTTGGGGTCTCCCAACGAACGTGTGTTTCACGCCATCAAGCCTATTTTCTGGCGCCGTTGCCGGGGAGTAGAAGTATTTCTGCAAGGGGAGTTTCACGCTTCCAATCTCTTTACTTTGTTTTTGTCTTGCTTAGTTTATTTTATTTTATCTTGTTTGCTTTTAATTATCAAAAACACAAAAAATAGTTACATACATTTAGTTTTGTTTTGTGTTAGTTATCATGTCTAGCCCTATTCCTGTAGTAATGTCACCTGAGGAAGAGATTTTCACTTTTAAGCAAGGGAGTGAGGAGAGTTTTAAAGATGCTTGGTCTAGAATTTTTTAATCCTATGATAAAACTGAACCTAGAATGGCTTTAAGTTTGCTTCTTAGTAGCTTCTATTTTGGGCTGGTTCTTTGTTACAGATATGCTTTAGATACTGTAGTGGGAGGAGATTTCCTTCGTCATGATGGGGATCAAGCCTTTAATGCCATAAAAAAAATTGATTGCAATTTCTAGCCCTCCAATTAGTAAAATTGATTCAGTTCTCATAAGCATAAATGATAGAGTAAATACTCTTGAAACAAATATATCTGGTCTAAAGGAAGGGTATAATCAGATTCGTGAACACTATGATAATGTGCCAGTAAACTTTGACAATCGGGATGGATTCCCTCTGTGAAAGTTGTTATCAATGGTGAAACCTTCCATGCTCGTTGTGATATCATGTCTGAACTTTGTTTAATGCCTAGGGAAATTTATGATTCCTTAAACCTTTGGCAGCTTTCCAAAAGTGAAAATTGGATAACTCTGGCTGATAATACCATTAAAATACCAAAAGGAGTAGCCGAAGGAGTATTTACAAAGCTCCTAGGGATAACAGTATCTATTGATTATTTTGTCATTGAATGTGCAGGAACAGGACAAATTACGCTTGGGAGATCTCTGCTGAAACGCTTTGGAGCAATAATCGACATGGGCCAAGGCGTTATGAAATTTGCCTCTTCACCTATGTGTAATCAAGTATTTCCTAAAGATAAGAGTAAAGGTAAGAGAGGTAAGCGTAAGATTGTTGATGCTTCTTCACTTGGTGATACTTGATGCATGCTTTGTGCCTAGCTAAAAGGCGTTAAAGAAAAGCGCTTATGGGAGGCAACCCATTATTTTTATTTCTGCAATTTTTCTTTATTTGAGTCAAGGTGTTGTTTACTTCTGTAGCAACTCCTTTGTATCTTTACTTTCTCGCATTGTTGTGCCAAAAGTAGCCTCTAATGTTAAGATGATGCTAAATTTTGATTGCTGCGCAGAAACAGATTTTTGCTGTTCACTGTACGAAATTCCTAAAATCACCAGATTGTTAATTAAATCTGAAATTTTTTGTGCGTAATCTTTATGAATGTCTGAATCTTTCGTTAGTTCAAAGTTTTTCGATCTGAGCGTTGCCTCGAAAAAATTCGTCTTTGTGGACTGTTCTGTTTTAGACAGATTATGCCTTTTTTATTTTGCATTCTCTCTTTTACTAGTGTTGAGTGCAATTCTTTTTTGGGTGGAAGAGCTTCACATAACATCAGTGGCAGTAGCTAATGTTTAAAGTAACAAGTCATATTGCGTCTTTATAGAACATGTGAATTTTTTATTGTGCACTAACCCTCTAATGAGATTTGCTTTGAGTTTGGTGTGCCGGAAGTTTTCAAGGGTCAAGAGAGAAGGATGATATAATAGGATCAAGTAGAGTGAAGAGCTTAAGCTTGGGGAAGCTCCCATGGATCTCCCCAGCATATTTCATGAAGACTCAAGCGTCTAAGCTTGCGGATGCCCAACGCATCCCCTTCTTCATCGGCAAAATTATCAGGTCATCTCTAGTGAAACTATATTTTAATTCTTTCACATCATATGTGCTGTTCTTGGAGCGTCTGTGTGCTTTTATTTTCATTACTTTATTTTCAATAAACTTGACTGGACCCTAGCATTCTTGATTGGGAGAGAGACACGCTCCGCTTTTTCATGAGAATACTCCTATTCTTCACTTATATTTGCTGAGTATTCATATCAAGCGCTGTTCAGCTTTTAGCTCTTGTTTTCATGTATCTCTTGTCAGAGCTATTAGTTTTCTTTTGAATAAAGTACTCTCTTGCTTCACTTATACTTGTTTGGAGAGTTGTTAAAATAAATTGATTGGTGTTTGGTTGGTACAGAAAATGTTGCATGTGGTAATTGGTATAATGGAAAAAACTTGCATATTCTTGTAGATCACTAACTTGGATAATTTGATACTTGTCAATTGTTTTGAGTTAACAAGTAGATCATGATTAAAATTTTGCATCATGTAAGTTAAGCCTATTAGTGAAGAACTACCGTAAAGCTTGTTGAAATTTGGTTTGCACGAGTAGGTGGTATCTCTAAGGTCTAGATATTTTCTAATAAAAGGGTTTGGTTAACAAGGAAGACGGTATGAAGTCTTATAATGTTTGCAATATGTTTGTCATATAAAACTTGGTGTACTGGTTGATATTCTTGTTTGCTTACATAACCTTGCTAGCCTAAACTCTGTACTGAGAGGGAATGCTTCTCGTGCATCCAAATCCTTGAGCCAAAATCCATGCCATTTGTGTCCACCATAACTACCTATATGTGGTATTTCCTTGCCACTCCAAGTAAATTGTTCATGTGCTACCTTTAAACTATTCAAAATTGTTATTATTCCTTTTTGTGTCAATGTTTACTAGCTCATGAGGAAGTAGTGGGTTATTCTTTATTCGACTTGTCAAATGGACTTTTACACCTGGACTAGTGGCATATACATCCGCTTATCCATTAATTTCGCAAAAAGAGCTGGCAACGGGGTGCCCAGTCCCAATTAATTACAACTTTAACCAAATAATTCTCTTCACACTTTTGCCCTGACTTATCAGTAAGCAATGACAAACAGTGAAATACCTGCGTGTGTAAACCAAAGAGAAAGAGGGATGATCTGCCTTGCTGGTAGAAATAACGTCCTTCATGGGAGCCGCTCTTAAAAGTCTGTTTGACAGGGAGAATACTGTTTTCATCCGCTACCATTCGTTGACAATTAACAAACACCTCTCAAAACTTGACACTCCTCCATGGTATGTGATTGATGGAAGGCACCCAAGGATTCGGTTAGCCATGGCTTGTGTTAGCAAAGGTTGGGAGGAGTGTCAAATATTTTATGCAATCTCTATATGATTTTGAAAACCTAAAAGCTCTAGCACATGATTTAACCCCTGCTTCCCTCTGTGAAGGGCCTTTCTCTTTTATTTTGAGTCAGTTTTCCTATTCCTTCTATCTCCCACAAGCAAACACAAGTGTCAACTTGTTACAACATTTGTTATATGCTACATATTGGACTTATTATATTTCTTTGTGTTGACAATATCCATGAGATAAACATGTTGAAAGTTGAAGCAAATGCTGAAACTTAAATCTTCCTTTGTGTCGATTAAATACCTTTTATTAGAATCTATTGCTTTATTAACTCTTATGCAAAACTCTTTGATGCTTGTCTCCAAAGTACTATTCATGAAAAAGTTTAGCTTGTGTGATTCATTGTTTACTCATTATCTATTTGGTAGCAAACTATAGACCATTGACTTGGATCACTTCATTCATTTACATGTGCCTTACAATATTATTTGATCAAGATTATGATGGTAGCATGTCACCTCAAAAATTATTTTATTTTTATCGTTTACCTACTCGAGGACGAGCAGGAACTAAGCTTGGGGATGCTGATACGTCTCAAACGTATCTATAATTTTTGATGTTCCATGCTGATATTATACCAATTGTTACATGTTTTGCATCTACTTTATCTAACTTTTATACATTTTTTTGGGACTAACCTATTAACAAGATGCCGAAGTGCCAGTTCCTATTTTCTGCTGTTTTTGTATTCCAGAAAAGCTAGTCAGGAAATATTCTCGGAATTGGACGAAACTTCACGGAGGGACCTATTTTATCAGAACACACCAGGAAGTCCAAAGGAGCAACGAAGAGGAGCCAGAAGGGCCCCACACGCACCTAGGGCGCGGGCCCCCCTGGGGCGCCCTAGGGTGGTGAGGGCCCCTCGGGGCTCTCTAGCTGCCGCCCTTTCGCCTACTTATTCCCCCCGATGCAAAAACCCTAAATACCCGAGCCATTATCCACGAAAAGTTCCAGAGACGCCGTCGTCGTCAACCCTAGCTCAGGAGGGTCCAGAACCTCTTCCCGGCACCCTGCCGGAGATGGGAATCATCACCAGAGGGCTCTACATCACCATGCCTGCCTCTGGAGTGATGCATGAGTAGTTCATCCTTAGACTACGGGTCCATAGCAGTAGCTAGATGGTTGTCTCTCCACTTTGTGCCATCATGTTTAGATCTTGTGAGCTGCCCTACATGATCAAGATCATCTTATTGTAATGCTACATGTTGTGTTTGCTGGGATCCGATGAATATTGAATATTATGTCAAGTTGATTATCAATCTATCTTATATGTTATTTATGATCTTGCATGCTTTCCGTTACTAGTAGATGCTTTGGCCAAGTAGATGCTTGTAACTCCAAGAGAGAGTATTTATGCTAAATAGTGGGTTCGTGCCTCCGGTAATCTGGGAGAGTGACAGCAACTTCTAAGATTGCGGATATGCTGTTGCCACTAGGGGTAACCTAACAATGCTATGTCCACGGTCATATGTATTTGTTTACATTACGCACTTTACTTAATGCAATTATCCGTTGCTTGCAACTTAATACCAACGGGGAACTCGGATGACAACCCAGCGGTGGATTATTAGTCATAGATGCTGTTGGATAACGGTCTATGTTTTTTGTCGTAATGCCCAATTAAATATCATAGTAGTCATCATGTCATATATATGCATTGTCATGCGCTCAATATTTGTCAATTACCCAGCTATAATTTGTTCACCCAGCATGTTAGTTATCTTTTATGGAGAGACACCTCTAGTGAACTGTGGACCCCGGTCCATTCTTTTACATTGATTAAACAACCACAAAGTGCAAACATTGTTCGATTTCATTCTCTGCAATTTACTACTGTTTTCCAGACCATACGTTTAATCCTTTGTTTTCAGCAAGCCGGTGAGATTGACAATCTCACTGTTTCGTTGGGGCAAAATAGTTTGATTGTGTTGTGTGCAGATTCCACGTTGGTGATCGTGTTGCGCCGCGCGAGCCACCAACAACCTTCTGAAGTGCTACTACTCCTACTGGTTCGATTAAACCTTGGTTTTATACTGAGGGAAAACTTGCTGCTGGACTGCATCATACCTTTCTCTTGGGGTCTCCCAACGAATGTGTGTTTCACGCCATCAACCACTTCACCATCACCATCTCCATATCCATAGCTGTTCTAGTTAGTAAGCTTGATCTCATCGCAATTGGCAACATTGTAAGAACTATCAATATTTCAATACAAGTACTATTTACCACAATGTTTTCTATTGATATGATTGCGATGTGTAAGTAGTCCACTCGTGCTACGGGCTGAGGCCTAGCCTCGCAGCTATGTGTAGATCTAATCCATGTGATATTAGTTTAATGAGTCCTTTATGTTATATGTGTATGTTCTTGTATCTGTGTCTCGCTCCTACGACTTGTCAGGTACCCAAGACCCCGAAGAGTGATCAAGGTAATGGTATGACGAGAGATGAGTGGAAGGCTGACAGTGAAACTCGATGACAGCAGGAGGGATACAACAGTTGGAAACAAGTCTCTTAGGAATTAAAATGGCGTCATTATGCTTAATGTTTTTGTCAATTTATTCTTAATTACCAAGGCAACCCCGCGAGACGGAACAGATCCAGCGGTTGGATGAACTAATCTATGGTAACCAGTGCATTTGGAGCCGTAGTGACTTATGGGCACATTGCCTACATATACATATAGCATAAGAATTTATTATTACTAAATGTTTACATCTTTGTCTTATTTATCCCATGACACTAATGCACTGCTGCAGGTGAAACCTTAAGCCCTGGCCTATTTTAATCCATTGAACACAACCCTTTTAAGAGAACAAGTTGGTCCGGCAAAATGAGATTTAAGACTTTCTTAAACTTGTTGAGTAATCTTATCAAACACCTACTTCCCGGTTCGATAACCCGTGGGTCTCATAGGGGAAAAGCTATGTACTGCAATCCGATAATCCAGATCGACGGTATCAGGATGGGTCAAAAGCTATTAGATGACCGTTTTTAAGGAGATTAGATGACAGTTGAGGGGGCAGTTTGAAGTATTTTGTGTTTTATCCCACAGTAGTGTGGCTCCCATGTAATCTCTACCCCTCCCCTTCTTTCCCCAACAAGACATAAGACCACAAAAATGGTCTTTCATATATGGAAAATTTCATGTGGGGACTTTGGTCCCCTGCCGCCTCCCCACCCGGTGGCCACTCAAAAAGATGTGGTATATACATAATATTATTATGCAAGTTTATATTTAGTTGGGTGGTAGTGGCCCCTTTTGGACTCCACTAAACCTGGCAGTGCCATAATGGGTGTCAACTGTCGTAGTTGTGTCACGACAACAACCATTGGAGGTGACTAACAAAGCGTGGAGCTAGACGACGTATGAGAATCCGGGGATAAGATTGGTACAACACGATGTATCTAGGTTCAACCATCCCTCTATAGGTAAAATAACTTCCTGCTTGTCTGTATTGATATTGTGATATCGATGACAATATCATATATTGATATTGTGATATCGATTACAAAATCACTCGTAAGCTATGGATTGTGTAGAACGTGTCTTCTATAGTGTGCTCCCTGCCAGCATTGTATACACGGACAAGCTTTACAATTTATTCGAGTCGGAGGCCTAGCAGGAGGTGGCAACCTCTTCTTGTCTTGTATGTCAAAGCCCGTCTTGTATGCGAAATTTTACTGGATCCGGCTTAAGAAAGCGTCGGGCCAATCATTAGGTAGAGATTGTTTTTTAATCATAAGGTGGAGAATCGTCTACCTTCTTACTGAGAAAACGGCCTAATCTTTTTTATGTAAGCCCAAAGCCGTAAGTAGGTCGGTAGATCCTAACGGGCCCTCATTGCGTCAGTTCGCTCAGCCAACGCATACCCCCTCCGTATACATGGTTCGCCACCTAACACCACTATTGGGCCGACTTACTTTTCTTCTGCTTGGTTTTTTCTGGTTTTGGGAAGATTTTAGAAAGTTCAGGTTCCTTTTATTTTCTGACTTACTAGTTTTTAGGTTTTTGGTCGTTTTATATGTTAATTGTTGTAGCAACGATAAGGACTCTGCTGAGGGCTCCCCGGTTGGTTCTAGTGAGTGTTATTCTTGGGAACGAACCCGAGGTTGCTCTCGCAAAAAGATTGTACTAAAGAAAGCTAGATAGCTCAATTCCAAGCTAGCAACTTTTGGTCACGGGTTTTGAGAATAGAGATGGTGGTTCATTGCCTATAGTGTTGTATTCCGGAATCCAAGTTTTCTGATAACCCGATACTTGATCCCCTAAGCTAATATAGTTCCCAGGTTGGATGGAAGGAAACAGGTAAATGCTAAACCCAAATCTGAGTTCGGTTTTTATTTCTTTACTCTTTCTAAATTCATGAACATTTTTCAAAAAAAAAATCTTCATTTTTTTAAAATGGTTCATATTTTGAAAAATGTTCATATTTTAAAAAATGTTCGGTTCAGATTTGAATAATGTTCATTTTTTTTAAATGGTTAGATTTGAAAAATGTTCATTTCTTAAATGGTTCAGATTTGAAAATTGTTCATTTTTAATAGTTCAAATTTCATAAATGTTCATTTTTAAAATGGTTTAGATTCAGGAAAATGTTTATGTTTCAAAAAATCATTTTTAAAATGGTTCAGATTTCAAAATTGTTTATTTTTTGAAATGTTCAGATTTCAACAATGTTCATTTTCAAAAATGTTACAAAATTTTAAAATTCTTTTTCAAATTCATGAACATCTTTTCGTGAACTTTTTTGGAATTGAGGATATTTTAAATTCCTGAAAGTAAACTGTTTTTTTCTGACGCACAAATTAGTATGATCAAACAAACACCGAACAAGCTAATGGGCCAAGCCCAGGTGCCATAGGGAAAACACAGGGGTACGCGTACGAGCGAAAACCCGGCGCAATCCCTTTTCTATACCTAATAATAAAGGAGTAAGGCTTCTTCCGGTCGGATCGTCCGTCAGCTTTTACCATTTTGCCCTCCCACCAAAATGCATATTACGCCCAGATGCCACCGTACCGGTTCGTCAGTGTTTTCTTCTCCCACCCTGAACGATCCCACATCCTCCCGAACAGAGCCGCTGCCAACCCGTCGATCTAGGCGACCTCCACATCCTCCGCAGGTACGAATGGGATCGTGGACGCCTCGAACCTCTCAGCCCCTGAGTTCGAGGCCCTCACGCATCCACCATGTTGGCCTGCCCCACGGACGACGCGCCCGATATGTTGCCTTTGTACGGGCATGCCAGCAGGGGCGGACCTAAGGCATGCTACCCGGGTGCACAGGACACCGGGTAAAAACGAAATCCTTCATAAATTTGTATTTTTTCACCGTGTATGCACCCCCTAAAAAATGCATTTTGGGTGTTGTGCACCCTCTATGCACCCTGGATGCAAATGCTGTAACTCCGCCCCTGCATGCCAGCCACGCTCCTCTACACGGTGTCCGTTCGGGTGGCCGGCCCCAAGATCTGTTGTGTACGAATCGGGAGATTTCCCAGGTGGTGGCTTCCTCCTCTTGGCTTCCCGCAAAGCTGTTCTCCAACTGTATCCCCACATCGCTGCACTGGAGCCATGCCCAACCATCGACTTCATTGCGGCGTCCCTTCGGGTGCTCGAGGCCGGCAGCATCATTGACCTCGAGCTCCGATCTGCTGCCCGCGAAGCAGTTCTCCAGCCGTACCAACACCCCCGTTGCATTACAGCCTGAAAGAGCATGGTTGCCCCCATGTGTTGTTTTGGTAATTAATGACAATCTCTATGGACTAATGTGTGCTTTGAGTTATATTTGTAGTATTGGTTCATAAGGAATGCTTGAATTCCATATGTTGGAGTCAAGGCTAAAAGAAGAAGATTATATGTTGATCAAGGCTAAGTGCAAGTTGATCAACATACAAGATAAAGCCAAGTGAAGATATGTCGAAGAGTGTCTCTCCCATCTTGGTGTATGGGGAGCAATATGCGAGTATTCACCAAGCGGAGCAAAATCAGAAAGGTGATCCACTTGAGAGTAGATCAAGATCATCATCATCTAGCTCAAGTGGAATGCGCAAGGAAAAGGTATGATCTTGATAGGGTTTCTATTTCACCGGTCTCACGGTGTAGTTCGGAGACCGGGTTTTTAGATAGGTAACCGTACTATCAAGAGGGGCTCTCAAGTGAGCTTTAGCGTATCGGTCGTAGAGAGCTCAAACCTTTGCATCCTTGGCATCATCTTTATTGGTTCCTATTTGGCTCTTATCGTGGTGTGGTATTGGTGCTTGTCGTGCTTGTCATGACAAGGCCAAGGTCACCGAAAACGGTTTTTATATGTGTTCCCTATTGAGTTTTCGGTGTCGGAGATTTTGCCGGTCCATCTATGCGGAAGGTTTCACTCTTCCGTTTAGTAGCAAAATCGCCCTTGCTTGGTTTCAATATTTTCACTTGTTAGTGGGTAGCATTTGTCGTCCTCTTTCCAACAAAGTTGGTTTCACTTCATTCGGACTTCATTTGCAAAAGATATGGTTTTCCGGTTTTCAATAGAAAGGTTTTACCTTTCATATTTTGGTTTTACCATATCCTTTTGAACAATGATGTTTCTCTGCATAATCTTGTAGTGCTCATTGTGATGATTCCAACGAGTCCAAGATTATCGAAAACGGAGTTCGTATGTGGAAGATATTGCATTTCCGGTTTGCAAGAAAGAGGTTTAACCTTTCCTCATTTGTTATTATAATATATTGTTGGACTATGATGTTTTTCTGCATAATCTTGTAGTTCTTGTTGTGGTGATTCCAACGAGTCCAAGATTATCGAAAACGGAGTCCGGATACAAAAGTTATTGCATTTCCGGTATCGGACGTTTTCTAGACAGAAAAAGAAAAGAAAAGAAAGAAAGAAAAAAGGGGAAAGAACCTGGCCAGCCACTTGGCCGGCCTGGCTGGGCAAATGGCCGGGGCTCCTCTGTAGGGGGCCGGCCATCATGGCCGGGCTAATGGCCGGGCTACGCAACGCCCTGGCCAGCCATTTGGCCAGCTTGGCCGGCCTCGTGCCTTTTGCCTTCAACGGGCAGAATTTTACCCTTCCTATTTAAGGGGTTTCTTCCCCAAATAAACTTCACTTTTTTCCCAACTCTTGAGCTCATTTTCCTCCATTGTTGCCATCCCTTTGAGCTTTGCTATCTCTCAATCCCTCCAATAGTTCTTGCTAGTTTTTGAGGAAAAGAGAGAGGAGGTCTAGATCCACGTTTCCACCGATTGATTTCTCCTCTAAGTGAGGGGAACACTTTGGATCTAGATCTTTGGAGTTTCTTTGTGTTTCTCCTTTGTTCTTCCTCTCAAATCCCTCCCAAGCGTTAGTTGCTTTGGTTGGATTCGGGATGGAAGAACTTGACCACTTAGTGTGTTCTTGCCATTGCATCGGTTTGCGTCGGTTTGAGTTCTCCACGGTGATTCGTGGAAAGTGAAGTTGAGAAGCTTGTTACTATTGGGTGCTTTAGTGCCCTAGAGCTTGTTCCTCTAGGGCACGTTGGTACCCTAGACGGTTTGATTTCTCGGAGTCTTGGTGGCTTACGGGATTTGTTGGGAGCCTCCAATTGTGGAGTGTGGCTCAACCTTGTTGCTTCGGAGCTTTGGTAGCTACGAAGACATTGCCGGGAGCCACCAATTGAGTTGTGGTGTGTGCGTCGGCCTTGGGCATCGAGTCTTGGTGGCTCGGTGCATTTGGTGAAGACCCTCCAACTTGTGGAGTGAGCTTAATCCTTGTAAAGGTTCTAGTTGTCAACCTCAACGGCAACATAGTGACAAGTGTCTCGCCGCATTGGTGGTAAGACACAACGGAGATACGGTGTGCCATATCAAGGCTACTCGGTGTTTCACATTGGTGAACACCGCGCCGCTCCAACGGAGACTAGCTTCCATTGGGAAGTGAACTTCGGGATAAATCATCGTCTCCAAGTGCCTCGGTATTTCTATACCTGAGCTTCTTACTTATGCTATTTACTTTGTGATAGACGTTGAGCTTAAAGTCATATATCTTGCTATCACCTAGTTGATCATATTGCTTAGCATAAGTTGTTGGTGCACATAGGTGAACCTAGCTAGTTTAGATTTTGGCTTGATAAATTAAACGTTAGTTTTATTCCGCATTTATTCAAGCCTTAACCGTAATAATTTTAAATCGCCTATTCACCCCCCCCCCCTCTAGGCGTCATCCGTGTCCTTTCAATTGGTATCAGAGCAGGTTCTCTCTTTATAGGGCTTCACGGCCTAGAGAGTAAAGATGTCGTCTAGTGGTTTATGTGCACAATGCCTCTTTAATATTCGATGGCACTAATTATGATGATTGGAGAAATCGCATGCTAAATTATTTTAGAGACATTAATCCTTATATAGAGCAAATTCTAGATATGGGTTTTTCTCCTCTAGAGGATGAGGAAAATTCTTATCTAGATGATCAAGCTTCTAAAGTGATTTTCAAGTCTTTGAGAAATGCAGTTGCTTTGTCGATCTCTCCTTATCGGAATGCTCATGAGCTATGGACCAAGCTTCAAGACAATTATGGTGTGTCCATGATAGTGAGAATGATTGTTCTCCCTCCACCTCCGGGCGTAATGAGTTCTCAACTTCTTCTACCTCCTACATGTGGCAAGCCACAAAACAATGCAATGGTGAGTAGGGATAAATTTCGCAATGATGATAGTGAGCTTCCTTAGATGATATTTCATCTCTATCTTATTGCAATGATTTATCTTTGGACTTAAACACATCTAGAACTATAAATGTTTCACATGCTTGTGTTGATAGTCCTTGCATATCTTCTAAATCGTCAAGTAGTGATGATCATGACAATAATAATGATGATGAAGAAGATGATGCTTACTTTAATAAGAAAGGTCTAATGGTTCTTAATGCTCTTTCAAAGAATGAAAATGCTTGTGAGAACCTACATGAAATTATGAGCACCCTTATTGAGCGAGGGCTTACTATTGAAAATTTGGAAGCTCGTGAAAATGAAAGTCTTAGCCGCGAACGTAATTATGCGGACACGATTGCGGNAATGCTCCTATGAAATTTCAAAAAAAATGGTTATATTCATATGAATGTATTTTACAAAGTTTGTTAAACTAATTTGGATATGATAAATTCTAAAATTCTAATAAAATGGGAATTTACTCCAAGTTTTGAAAAGACTACTAATTAACCATTTTCACATTATTGCGTACTCGCCACAAATATTTCATTAAGTGTCCATTGACGAATCTGGATTGTTTAACTAAATTAGCTACTATGTCAAAAAATTATATGTACTAAATAGCTGATATGAATTAAATGTGAGGTAAATAACAATTATAATTTTTTATCACGTCCCTAGTTATTATGTTAAATATAGGGAAATATATTGGAGAATCTGAACATCAAAATTCCAATGCCCACCATAAATAGGTTTAGAAAGCTAGAATTTACACTAGCTACGTAATCTTAATCTTACTCTTTATTTATATGTGTAAGGACCCTAGAGTTCACATAGTTTAATTAAAATAATATTGTGAACCAAGAAAACCCATTTCGTGTCTTCAGCTATCCATGGCCCATGCTCTCAAATACATGGCATACACCAAACTATTTTATCATAGACAACATTGTAAGCTAATCACATTTGATTGACTAACTAAATAACATTTAGTATTTGAAATATGAACATTTCCCGCATAATTTCTAAACCTAACTAGGAGATGCTTTACTTCGTAGTATAAAATCAAAATTTCAACATATAGAATAGGTTCAAATCCACTTTCCTCTCCTATGAACTATCAATAATTTTGATCATCATACATGGAAAGGTACATTGACATATTGTTGCAAATTAATTTTTGCACACAAAATGCAAACCTTAGAATATTTGTATACCAACATGATAGCTATTTAAGAAATTCAAAGTATTTTGTTCCATAGTCCTCATGATTATTTTCTTCTTGTTTACCTCCCCTGAAAAGTAATATTTATTTGTTTGTTGTAGGTCATAGGTATCAAAACAGTAGATGATATATATGGGTCTCAAGTTTCCATAAGTGTTTACGAGCCAAAAGTGAAAGAAAATACGGAAGATTTGAGTGCATCATGGGTTGAGATGGGAAACAACGATAATAAAAGCCCTCATGAAGCTATTTGTGTTGGCTCTATTGTAAGTATAGTGAATTATGTTCAGAAATAATTTAGTTCTTTCAAATTAGAAACATCCATCCAAAAAACTACGTAGAATAGAAATTCTCATATATGTTTTACTAATTATTTACATACAAAATAATATCAAGCCAAAATTACATGAGCATCATATGTTTGGTACATTTAAAGTACAAAAACATAATGCTTATATTTTTCATATCACTCAAAAACACACATTTCCAGGGATTTTTAACAGTTGGTATTGTTAAATCAACCTTTGTAGGTGTGACCAAGCTTGTATGGTGATAATTTTGCTAGATTCCATACTAGTTGGGTAATGACAAGCAAGCTCAACCGAAATTATGTATTTGTCTATGCAAATAGAATCTGCGTTGATCAATGTTATTAAGTAGCATATTTTTGTGACAGTATGGTAAGGACCCCAATGAATGTTATGATCACAGATGTCCTGGTTTTGTGCAAGTTAGTCCGAGCATTGGCCTTGGAGGAAAATACAACCAGTTTCTATATATAATGGTACTCAATATGAAATAGACATTCTACTGTTTAAGGTAATTGTTATAAGCTTAACTAATAATTGCATGAAATGTGGTCATTTAGAATTAATCCATGGCAGTTTTGCTAATGTTAGAAGAGATCATGTTTCAAATCTTTTATTTAGAGCAATAGTACACTGGTTTGCTTAGATGGAAAACAAATTAATAAAAAATGTCCATATGAAGTTTTTGAATATATTAAAATCCTCTATAAAAAATGTTGATTCGCCCCATTTTTTAATTTATTTATTTCTTTTAATATCCTATTCATTGGAATTGTCAAATGAACTGTAAAAATAATACTAAATCTCGATAGCAGTGATAGGTGTAATAATGTTATGTTGTGTACGTAATATCTATCATCTTCAATGTATTATAGGACCCAAAGATGACAAACTGGTGGTTAGCATATGGTAGGAACAAGACCCCTATTGGATATTGGCCAAGCTCACTCTTCACCAACTTAAAGGATAAATCTAATATTGCATTTTGGGGCCCTCATGTTCATGGCCCAACAATTCAGTTAAATTTTCCTGAAATGGGTAGTGGGCATTTTGCATCCGAAGGTTTTGGAAAAGCAGCTTTTGTGAGAAATATTAAAATTGTGGATGGGAATAACATGTACACTACACTAAATATCGTAAAGACCATTGCAAGTAGTAGCAGAATGACATGTTACCCAGTTGATAAATTCGGGCAGGACGATGACGGCATGCATGTCTATTATGGTGGACCAGGTGGATGTACTAACTAGGTACATGCTTTTGTAATGCAAGTATAAGTTTGGCAATAAATTTTATCATCAAGATGAATGCCCTATCAAGAAAAATGGTTGCTATGATATGATGTTACCTACATGTTTTCCATCACTTTTAGGTGTTTCTAATGTTGGATCCTTTTTGTCGGGTCTAGAGAAGGAGGTGTGATTCCTAGGAACTTTAGGGTAGACTCGCCTCTTAGATCGGGCTCCGTATAATGGCACACCTAGCATAGATAGAGGCCCTAGTCTTTATCTATGCTTCAGTTTGATACATGGTTGATTCCCGGTTTTCTACCGTTGTCTGGTTGCACGTCTTATTCCTCAAGGTGTCTTTCTTAAGCTAGATTTCCAGAAGGCATATGATCGTCTGGACTGGGCTTTTCTACGCCAGGTCCTCGAGCGTCGTGGGTTTGACGAGCGCTTCATATCGTGGATTATGCAGATCGTCATGTCTGGGAACACGGCCATAAACATTAATGGAGACATTGGCCCCTACTTTAGGTCTTCGCGTGGGGTGAGGCAAGGGGACCCAATTTCCCCCCTTCTCTTTGACCTCGCTGGTGACGCCCTTGCGGCTATCTTGGACAAAGCCAAGACGGCCGGTCACATCTCTGGTGTGGTAGGACACCTTATCCCTGGAGGTGGGATCACCCACCTCCAGTATGCGGACGATACCATGATCATGGTGGAGGGTTCGGAGCTTGACATTATTAATCTCAAGTTCCTTCTCCTCTGCTTTGAGGCCATGTCTGGTCTCAAGATTAACTTCGACAAGAGCGAAGTCATGATCATGGGATACTCCCCT
>QRDG01001876.1:0-100923 GCA_012064385.1 Puccinellia tenuiflora | reverse complement strand
TTTCCTAGTAGTGCTAATACGAAAATGTATTTATATTTGTGGAATAAAAAACAAACCAACAATAATAAAAACAAAATATTTATATGTAAATAATATTATATTTATTGAATGATTTTTCAAATGTGAACTTTTATGGTATTTGAACAATTTTCAAAAAATATGATTTTTTATTGTTTAAATGATTTTTCAATAAGAACATTTATATCATTTGAATGATTTTCAAAACATAAATAATTATGCTATTTGAACAAATTTTCAATAAAGCATTTATCTTATTTGAACGATTTTAAAAACATGAATAATTATGTCACTTAAACGAATTTTCAATAAAACATTTATCATATTTGAACGATTTTCAAAACATGAACAAATATGTTATTCGAACAAATTTTCAACAAAACATTTATCTTATTTGAATGATTTTCAAAACATGAACAATTATGTTATTTGAACGAATTTTCAATAAAACATTTATCTTATTTGAACGATTTTCAAAACATGAACAATTATGTTATTTGAACGAATTTTTAATAAAACATTTATCTTATTTGAACGAATTCAAAATATGAAAAATTATATTATTTGAACGAATTTCAAAACATGAACAATTATGTTATTTGAACGAATTTTCAATAAAACATTTATCTTATTTGAATAAATTTTCAAATATAAATATTTTTATGTTATTGAATATTTCAGAACATTTATGTTATTGAAAACAAAAAAACCTACTTAATTTTTCCACAACACAAACATTTATTTAAAATAAAACTAAAAAAAGACACAAGACAAAAAAGAAAACAGAAAATAAACTTAAAAATGCAAAGAGAAAAAACAAAAAGAAATAGAAAAACAAAAAAAATAAAAAGGAACAGAAAAACAAAAAATGAAAACAAAAAGAAACAGAAAAACAAAAAAAGGACAAATTAAAGAAACACAGAAAAGAAAAAATAAAAACGAAACAGAAAATAAACGTCATCCCTAATACTATTGGGCCGCCCATATGCTCCGCGGGGGTACGCGGAGCTTTGCAGGCTCCGCGGTACGCGCCAAACCCTATTTGCCGCCTTTTGCGGCGCGGGGGGCTCACGCCGCGCACCCCCGCGCCACAATGGGCCGGCCCATTTGCGGTTTTTTTTCGTTCCTTTCTTTTTTCCCTGATTTCTTTTTCTTTTTCCCTTTTTACTTCTTCTATTTTTCTATTTCTTTCATTCGGGTTTTTTCGTTTCTTTCTTTTTTGTTCTTTCATTTTAGTTTTTCATTTTTTTCTTTCTTTTTCGGATTCTTTTATTTTTCTTTTTTGGTTCCTTTTTATTTTATTTTCGTTTCTTTTTCTTTTTTATTATATTTTCGTTTCTTTTTTCTTTTTGGTTCAAAATTGTATATGATTTTGAAAATACTCATTTTTAATTTCTAGATTGAAAAAATGTTCAAATTCAAAAACTGCACAGATTTGAAAATGTTCAAATTCAAAAACTGTTCAGATTGAAAAAATGTTCAAATTCAAAAACTGTTCATATTTGAAAATGTTTAAATTCAAAAACTGTTTAGATTTGAAAATGTTTCAAATTCAAAAATCATAATTTCGAAACTTTCAATAAATTGTATATACTTTTGAAAATATTCATTTTTAATAAATATTCAGATTTTAAAAATGTTCAAATTCAAAAACTGTTCAGATTAAGAATGTTCAAATCCTGAAAATTCTTTAAATTTAAATAAAATTAAATTTTTATATGCTTTTGAAAATATTCATTTAAAAAAATGTTCGTATTTAAAATGTTCAAATTCGAAAACTGTTCACATTTGAAAATGTTCAAATTCAAAAACTGTTCAGATTAAAAAAAAACTCATATTTGTAAATTATTTTAAATTAAAAAAGTAGATTCTGAAAAATAATTAATTATAAATTTTAATTCGGGTTTTTTCGTTTCTTTCTTTTTTGTTCTTTTATTTTAGTGTTTCGTTTTTTTCTTTCTTTTTCGGATTCTTTTATTTTTCTTTTTTTTGTTCCTTTTTATTTTCGTTTCTTTTTCTTTTTTATTATATTTTCGTTTATTTTTCTTTTTTGGTTCAAAATTGTATATGATTTTGAAAATACTCATTTTTAAATTTCTAGATTGAAAAAATGTTCAAATTCAAAAACTGTACATATTTGAAAATGTTCAAATTCAAAAACTGTTTAGATTGAAAAAATGTTCAAATTCAAAACTGTTCAGATTTGAAAATGTTCAAATTCAAAAACTGTTCAGAGTTGAAAATGTTCAAATTCAAAAACTGTTCATATTTGAAAATGTTCAAATTCAAAAACTGTTCAAATTTGAAAATGTTTCAAATTCAAAAATCATAATTTCGAAACTTTTAATAAATTGTATATACTTTTGAAAATATTCATTTTTAATAAATATTCAGATTTTAAAAATGTTCAAATTCAAAAACTATTCAGATTAAGAATGTTAAAATCCTGAAAATTCTTTAAATATTTTTTAAAAATAAATTTTTATATGCTTTTGAAAATATTCATTTAAAAAATGTTCGTATTTAAAAATGTTCAAATTCGAAAACGGTTCACATTTGAAAATGTTCAAATTCAAAAACTTTTCAGATTAAAAAAACTCATATTTCAAAATTATTTTAAATTTAAAAAGTAGATTCTGAAAATAATTAATTATAATTTTTTATTTTTTTAAAAGTGTTCAAAATAAAAAATTGTTCAAATTTTGAAAATGTTCATGTTTTAAAAATGTTTATTTTTGAAAATATTCAGTTTTAAAAAATATTCAGATTTTTTAAAAACATTTCGGATTTTAGAAACAGAAAAAAGAAAGAAAAAACAGAAATAAGAAAGAAAAAAATGAAAACACTACCTTATGCCCTGATGGGCCGCGGCCCAGCAGACCAGCGCAAGCGCGCGGGGTGCGCGGCGCCACCCGTTAGCGCCGCTAAACGCGGTGAATAGGACCTCCCGCGGTACGCGGAGCATCGGGTTCCTGGGAGTAAGTCGGGCTATGGATTTTGAATATAGGTTTTATTTTGTGGTGGTCCCTCGTGCGGCGGGCCGTGTCCAAAATTTACTCAAACCTATGGTGAGAGTCATGGTATGTTGGACGTGGGGTTTTGCAAGATGGGTGTGGTGGTTGCTTGGTCGCTTCTGTTTTGATTTAGTAGGTGCTATGCGTTTGCATTCCATGGTGATGATACGAGCTGTTGTTCTACAATTTTTTAGATAAAAGGCACAAGAGTGCCCAGCTTTAAATTAATAAAGCCTGAGACTAGTTCACAGGACTTAGGCATAACAGCGGTTTACATAGCACATAGGCAGGATACATGGCCAAAGGCCCAAATGACAAAGGTTCACACTAACCAGAGACAACATAGGAAAGCAAAATAAACAACTTTGGCCGACGGGGGGAAGCTACGGTGGATCAGGCGGCGTCCCAGCTACGGAAGGAGACGCACGTGTCAGGCGGTAGAGGTGCTGCAGCTTCCCGATCATCATGTCAACGTGCTCCAGGTCCTTAGGCTATGAAATTGATCTAATGATGTTGGGTACTAGTATATTATTAGTAGATGTGGCTACCTCTGAATTCGAGTTAGCAGTTTCTCTTACTCTAGGCTAGACGTTATTGTAGGATATGTCACTGGATCATTGTTTTTTCACCTTCTTATCGGATTCTGTTGCTAACTGGTGGAATGTGTTGGTGGTGTATATACTAATATACTGTGAAGTGAGCTGAGCAGGTCAATTGACGATAATTTTAATTAGTGTATATCAAAAAATGGCTCTTTCCATTCTTCATCTTCACTTGTGTCAGGTCCTTGTACACACGAAATTGCCACTATAAAATGGAGTAGTGATCGATGGGAAACTATCAGTTGATGGCAGTGTTAAACAGAGCATCGATCAATTGATGTCGTCCTTATGCTGTAACAAAACCACTGCTCCAATAACACCAAACGGGGCTCATCTGAATGAGCCAAGAACAACAAATGGCTCATCATTAGTAGGCCATTTTAAGGCTATGAATATCTAGTCGGTTCAAGATTTTATTTAATCTTATGTCGCAAATGGTATGAATTTAGAGAACTCACACTTCGCCGAGTATTGTCTTCATAAAACTCAATTAATCATTTGGACAGTTAGATATGAATTTAGTTTCTATCTGCCTTTCGCTTCAATGCCGGATCCCCAAAGTCTAAGAGAAGTTGTCATTTCCTTCCATGCACCGCGAGTCGGCACACGCTACTTGTCCTTCATCACCTCTTTAAATGCAATTAATAATGTCCTTTTATATGTTTCATTGCATGAATGATAGCCCAACTTTTCTACCCGAGGAACTTTTCTATAAAACTCAATCAATATCTTTAGGACCGTCCGATTTGAATCCACTTCCTATCCCCTCCTTGAGGGACTTGGGTTTTGAGATGAGAAAATCAGGGTGTGAGTAGTATTGGCCGCTAACACGAAAGAGATGGATTTACCCAGGTCCAGGCCCCAAGAGGGTAAAACCCTACTTCCTGCTCTTCTGTTCTTATTGATTTTGAGGTTACAAGTCGCCGTGATGGCTATGGTGGCTAGGATGCAATCTGAGAGCATACCCCCTATCCGGTGGCTCCTCACGGCCTTATATAGGAGGCTGGGTCTCGGGTGTCCGTGACCGGGTAGGTTACAAATTAGTATGAAAACCCTAGGTTAATCTTGTACGTCAAGGAAGATCTGTGCCTTAGCCCGTTTACCGCCTCTCGTATGGGCCTGGGCCTCTTGAGTCTTCAATGGGCTACCAAGTGAGCCTATCGGCTGGGCCTTACCGGGTACCCGATAGGTGGGACCCGATAAACGTACCCATGTCAGTATCTCCTTTTCCCCTTCCGGCTAAAGAGATGTCCAAACCCTAAGCCTAGCAAGCCTTCCCTCACATGCGCCGCCGCCTGGCGGCCGGGGCACACGTTTTCTTCTTCACCCCGATATGTATGATGTTGAATGTATGAATTTACTAGATCCTTTGTAGATTATATTTCCTTTTTTATACCCCAATTAATCCTTTGGCGCATCGGATTTGAATCCGGTATCTTTCCCCCTTTCACCTACATGCTTGGAAGATGTAAAACCCTAGTTACCCTGTCCTCAGATGCGCCGTCAGGTGACATTCTCCGCCTCTCGTTTGGATGGCCGCCGCAAATGTCATCTTCCTCGTTTAGAATGTCTCCACGCAATCTTCCACGTCTCCGGTGAGGTGGTCACCTAATTCGCCGGAAACCCTTGTCGCCCGCACGCCCCTACTACCATAGCCCTCCTCTATTCTATGACCACGAAAATGAAGGGACGCAGCAAGTATATGATATAAACAGATCGGCTCCAAGCATTGATATGCAATATTACGAACTGGCTTACATCTTGTTTGGATAATTGATACAAAAGCTTGAGGAAAGAGATAAATTAGACCAAAGAAAAGATGAAGAACTCATGCTCTCTAAGCGAGGTCATTCGACCATCATCCCCATCTAGTCTAGTCTAGAAAGAAAAACACGGAAGGGTACAAAACAACAAAGTCGACTCTAAAAAGTTTCGTCAGAAGAAGCAAAAAACTGTCGACCCTAGTGGATTATTTGCTTCCCAGCATCACGAGAAGTTGACGCAGATGGTGCCGGTCCTGGCGCATCCGCACGCCGGGCATGCCCCCACCGTGTTCGCGCACGAAGCGCACACGCAGAGGTGCCTGCACGGCAGCAGCAGCACCACGGCATCGCCCTGCCTGCAACCCTTGCAGCTCCCGACGCTCGCCATCGCCACCGGCTTCGACACCTCGTACTCGTCGTCGTCCCCACAGAATTCCTCGTGGTCCTCTCCCCAACAGCATGAACCGGCATCGTCAACGTCGCGAACGCCACGGCCACGGACGGCCTGTGCGTCGAGCGCGCGCTGCAGGTTGGCACGGAGCACGTTGGCGGCCGCCTGATTGGACGCCGCGAGGTCTTGCCACATCCGGGCCTGCATCTGGAGGTTCCGGATCCGCCCATGGAGCTCCCAGTTCATACCTCTGATACACTTCATCTCCTCGTCCTTGACCTTGAGCCGCTTCGCCGCCCTGTCCTCCGCGGCGGAGGTGATCAGCCTCATGTGCCTCTGCCTCTGCTTCGCCAGAGCCTCCCACATCTTCACCGCCTGCATGCGCCGATCGATCAATACACGGGTATAACAAAAGTTATTAGATCGACGAACGCAAAGAAAGTATATATTGATTTGGTGATCATGCATGCATGGGACTTACATGGTTGAGCAGGAAGCGGTCGACGACAATGGTCTGCTGCTGTTGCGCACCGCCAAGCACCGGCGTCGGCGGCGCCGACTGCTCGTCACGCTTCCTCTTGTAGCCGGCGATCATTTCCTGCGAACGCGGCGAACCCTGGAGCCTGACGCCCCTGCTCGCCAGGTCGACCGCAGCAAGCGCCAGGAACTCCGTGTACTGGTCCTGCCCTCCCAATGGTGGCGGCGGCGGGGGCGGCATGAGCATGCACGACGACTGGTATCCCTGCTGGCTAGGCAACATGGTAGCGGCGGCGGTGGAGGCACCTTCCTGATGGGGACTAAGTTGCTGGTGAGCAGGAGTAGGACGGTGATGGCCGGTGCCGAGGATCATGCGGCGCAGGCGCTGCGCGTCCACGGCCATGGCGATGAATCAATACCTTGCAGTCCCCGTGTACGCGCGTATATATAGAACCAAGGGGGGCCAGATGAGGAAGGTGAGGTAATCGAACGGATCGACCGCCAGGATGGAAGGACAAATACGGTATTAATGGTGGATGACCAGATTTTGAGCTGGCGTCCACGTCGTCGTGTTCGTCGTTTCCGGCCGGGCACCGCCAGTAAGAAAGATGCTAAATATGAGATCCACCGAAATAATTTGTATCCATTTTTAGGAGAGATTTCTTTTTTATTTAAAACTTCCGTTTCAACTCTCCCTTAATTTTTGGGGGCGAGCACTAGCCGTTGCGCGACCGATCCGTGTGCCTCCTCGATAGGGTAGATCTGGCCGTCCATGATTCACAACAAAAATTGCATCTCCGCAGCAAACAAAAACCATCGCAACAAATCTTCGCAATATTTGTTCCCAGGTAGACGCTAAACTCGTGGATTTTGTGCAACATTTTTTCTGCAATGCATTCTTTTGCAACCATTTTTATTTGTCGTAAATCTGTAAAATTTGTGACAAAAGTTTGCAATAATTTGAATACGTTCTACCAAAAAGAAAACACAATCTTGTATGCAACAACTCCCCGTTTGTTGTAGCAAACCTTTAAAAAATCATATCGCCATTTGCAATAAAAAAACGACGCATCCAATATTTGTTGGCAATAATACCAACAATATGAAACATGATTGTAACATCAAAAGATACGAGGAAGAACAAACTTGTAGAAAACATGTAGAATCCTTTCAGCATCTTGTTTGTGTTCCGGAACAAAACGAAGACGGGTTTGTAATAGTTGGACGCGTGCATGCAACATAAAAAATCTACGTAAAAACTTACATATACCACCGTCCATGGAGGCCCCAATCTCACCGATTTTGCATTGCCGTCCATGAATCCGGCTCGTTGAAGCCCCATCGAAACTACAGAAGGCAACCCTGAGTCCGTTTCCCACCGCTATTAGGGCTCGGCATGGTTGGATACTTCTGATTTTGAAGCTTCACCATAACCATCGCCATGGCTTCCATGGAAGAGAAAGTGTAGGGTGTAGAGGTGCGGCGCAGAGCGACGGAGGTGGCAAGCGAGGGACGCGATATATTTGAAACAAGTCAAAAGGTTATATTTGAAACAAGTTTTTTCAAAAAATGTCAAAAGGTCATATTTGAAACAAGTTTTTCAAAACAAATCGAAATTCAAGTGGGTCATATTTTCTGGCTACCAGTAGCCATAAAAGGACTCAAGTCAAAATTCAAGTGGGTCAATCACATTTTTTTGATAAGGTGCAAATTGGCGGCACAACTTTACATTTAAGCACATTGAGTTTTTCGAAACCCATTGTTACGTAGATTTATACATTGTTACGTGAATATGGTTTTTTTTTTTTTGAACAACTTGTAGCACATATCTAGTTCAAATTTTTGTTAATTTTATAAATTGGAAACTTTCTGATAAGCTTACAGCTAAGCAAGAAGATATATTCAAACCTATAGTTAAAATTACCTTTGGCATGAATGTGATTACTTTGCTTTGTGATCTAGGAGATAGTGTCTCCACAATTCCAAAAATGCTATATGATAGGCCAAATCGTTGAGCTTCTGTTGATATTGAACCTAAGTTATATATAGTTGATTCAATATTAAACAAGTTGTGGGATTTGAAGAAAATAATTTCGTGTGCATAAAGGCGTGTCCTGCACTCCATCTCGTGATAGTTGATACGCCAAAGAACGATATTGCACCTATCATCTTAGGTAGACCGTTTTTAAACATTGTTAAGGCTTTGATTAACGCCTATGAAAAAACATGAAGTCTGAATTACCCTCCCGAGATCTTTTTAAAGTACATTTTTTTCTCAGGAAAAATAAGTCAAAGTTCTACCGCAATGAAGCAAAACTCTGAGGGCTAATCATTTCGGTATGGTTTCACGCACACTGAGAACTAGGTGATCATCACCGACCAAAAACAAAAACACTTCATGGGAGGCAACCCATGTGAAATAAAGTTTGTTTCATTTTTTGTGTATTTTTATAAAGGAGTGTTCAAAGAGCTCATTAGGAGAGGAGAAAAACATATAACCTTTCTTGTCGACAAGAAATTATTGAATATCATGACTTGTCAATTTTCTCGGTATATATAAGCTTTGTTCATGTGTTGGACTAATATTTCAGTTACGGACTAAAATTATTGATACTGGAGATACATAATCGTTATGGTGTATGGTACGCGGCAACAAAACATTTAGAAATGTAACGTACAACCAAGTGTAGTCGCCCGGCGCTCAAACCATGCATGCTGCGAGGAAAATACCAGAGATTGACGTAACGCTTAACGACATGTGGTACGGCCGCAGGCAAACAGTTATGTGCTTAACGATGTGTGGTACAATGCACTTAACAATTGTGTGTTTTCAGATAGTTCTCACCAGACAAAAGCATACCCATTTTTCGTGACCCACACGTCGTATGCGGATGACCACTAGACGGCCGGCCATTTCGAACCAAGCCCTCCCTACCAAAATTATCCATCAGATGGACAACTTTTGATACGTTCAGAATCGATGATCAGAACAGGCCGTACCTTTCAATAGTTATTTTTTCACAATGCTGAACTATGCACTCATTGTAACAGAAAAAATAGGTAACTACTACTAACAATAATTCCTCACACCAGAACATCGTCTGGTGAGGTGAGACTGTGAGAGTGTTTGGGAAATGCTATCTGTACAGAACCAATTTATTGGCAATCCATATGCTACAACATGTCCCTGTGCAGGATGGTACACTATACATCATTCCATACAAATCTAGTAAATCCTAAGAATACTGACTGACACTCATTTCCTTGTATCCCTTTTAGCTCTTCAGAACTGCATACCTTCAGGATGGTGCTTGTATGGCTGGGACATACAAAGGAAAAACCTACCGAGTGTCTCTGGTTCGACTACCTGTAAATTCAGCCAAGAGGATCAGACCTTACCTGATATGCCTGAGGGTTATATCTTGAGGTCCAAACTGATTCTACATACACAGTCTTGATTCCAGAGTCCAACGTATGTGCTAACACCACAAGCCTATAAAATAATCGTACCAGATAAATGCTAGTTTCCACAACCAACAGGAAAGCACGAAAACAGCTATCTTACAACCGGCTGTCACAACTCTTCTTACAAGTTCAACCATGGAAGGAGCTTAACTTGTCATAATATCATAAGATAAATTAACCTAGGACACAAACAGGAAATGCTTAATAGTCTCATATAAATAACTCTGCTCTACAGCAGAACCTGAATTGCTTATAGCCTACAGAAATTGATTATCTGTAGGTAGCACCGATGTTGTGGCTGTCGCAGTTACAGAGTTAGTATCCACCGTCTCCAAAGTCCAAACATATGGAACGCCTCCATATCCAAAAAGTTTCGAGTGTAGGGGTGGTGCACCCCCAGTTTTCATTTCAAATGAATAACTGATAAAATGGCCTCTATACCCTTTTGGAGGTTCTTGGTCGTGTCCTTCAGCTTCTCTCTTTCGTCCTTCAGCTTCTCATTTTCGTATTTCAGGTTCTCGTTCTCGTCCTTCAGCTTCTCATTTTCGTCCTTGAGGTTCGTTTGGAGCAACTGAACTAACACATTGACATGCTTCATGAGACAGTGGGATGCTTGCGACATGGCATTATCCTTGGAGATGCTAGCTTCAGATCGGTTAAGCTTTAGAATCTGCTGCAGGAAAGAAACAAGGATCTTCGAGATCACAACCTTTTGCGACGGACTGCCGGTTACAGCACACAAGACCTCAGATAGATTGCATGCAATGCTAGATATGCTTTCAAAGTGCTGATTCTTGCAGTTAACAAGTTCACTGTTGCATCGAGGATCTGGAACATCTTTCATCACTCCTTTGGCCTTCTTTTTCTTGAGTTTACCCGTTTTCAATTCATGTTGATCGCTAGCTCTTCTTTTGGATGGCCTACACAACGACTGATGTCAAAAGATTTGAGCAGATACATGTGAATAACTAATGATTCAGAAATAAAACCCCAAGATAGTCCAGCCCCAGTTAATATTTGTCCCAAACACATAGCAAACAACTATTCTAACAGTTCAAGACTGCTGCTTAACAGAGCAAAAAACCACTAGAGTAAAGCAACACCGAAGTAAAACCTAGGGACAGAATGTAAACCTAGGGACGGATATCTGGATAGAATGTAAATCAGGAATAACTTCTTCACATACAGATCATATGTAAGGATGACTTCATTAACATAGTCAGCATCTTTATGTGCCCTTTCGACGTCCTGACACCCTGATTCTTTGCCTTCAACTGCTCTCTTTCTTCTCTGCATTACCACCACCAAACTCAATAAAATGGAAAGAGGAAACACAAAGAGATTACAAGAACAGACGAAGCAAAGAACATCTCTCACCATGAATCTCCCCTCCTCCGGCTGAGGTAACTCTGTTAAATCTTGTGGATTGGCACTAGATCGATCACGGTGTCAACTTTAGGGTTTTCCCCTTTCTGTGTATCGGATGCGAGAGAGAGAGAGAGAGACCGAGAAGAGAGAGGTTAGATCGGCGTGTCTACCTTGCCTCCGTGCGGTGTAGAGCTCCAGGAGCCGGCCATGGTGGTGGTGAGGTGAGTGGGCGAGGGGTGAGTGTGGCGGCGGTGCTTCCCGTCGCTCACGCTAACCCTAGATCGGTAGGGATGTTGGTGGGGGGCGACACGCACAGTGAACCTCGTAAGTTGTGCAGGCCACCCCCCCACCCTTTATATATCGTGGCGACAGGGGCCCGTCAACCATATGCGGTTGGGCGCCCCCGATCAGGGCGCGAGGCAAGGGTCCGTGCGAGCCGTTGGGCTCGTACGGGTGGAGATCAATCCAACATTCTCCCCCTTGATCTCAACTTTTACTTTTACCTTTTACTTTACTCGTTTCATCACAGATCAGTACATAGAGCATGTTTCATCGTTTCAGCTCAATTGCCGATAGAATCAGACAGCTACAATGTACGCCTCCATTCAGAAAAGATTCTTTTAATCTTTTGGACCTCTTTATTGTCCGGAAAACATATAGACTATACCATAAACCCATGTCGACTATGTGTTCTCCAAACACACTGGGCGGTAAGCCTTTAATTAGCAGATCTGCAAACACTTGTGTTTTTCCTTTATCTGTTCCTCTTATGCTCCAAGCATTTCAACATAATTCCGTACTTTCTCCTTTACAACGTATAACTCCGTGTCAATGTGTTTGGCACCACACTTGACTCGTTTGTCTTAGGAGTGAATTACCTAATGGTTATTGCTGTTGTCAACCATTATCAATTCCGGGTACAGGTTTCCTTAACCATTTTGCCTATCCCTCAGCCTCATATGATGCTATAACATGTCTTTACATCACACTGATGTCAAGCTTTTAATTCTTTGGAGCTTTTCCACACAAAAACTCCAAATGTGAAAATTTAGCGACAATTGTGGATTTCGCTATACATTTCACAAATTCTTTCAGAGTACTCACAATCTTTTGAGAGCACTCTTATAGATATATCTTTGTACTCACAACCTTTTGAGAGCACTTGTTTCTTTTAGCATGAGGCCGATATCTTTGATTCCATTCCAGTGATCTATTTCTGGATTGGACATTGCCAAAACAACCCGGATACGTGAATTTTCAGGATAATATTGAGCAACCAACAGCGGAAGCATATGGTACCATATCCATTTGATCCTTTCTATGTTATCTCTTGGAACACTAAACTTCCCAATTCCATTACCCTTAACAATAAGAACAGGCGTAGATTTTCTCGACATGCATGCTATAGAGACTTCTTCTCAGCATGTCCACGTGATATTTCTAATACCCCTTTTCCTCTTTTCTCAGTGAATCTCGATACTTATAACGAGAGACACTCTACCGAGAATACTCTTTTGAGGACAAGAACTTCTTTTCTCTGCCGGTAGTAGATTGACATCACCACTAGCAAGTAAGATATCATCCACATACACGGGATTAGGAAATGAATTTCCCATTCTATGAGTTTGCACAAATGCGATTGTCCTCTCATTTTCTTTAACCCAAAATAACTTCTGATTCTAGAGACTTGCTCTAGTCTATCAGATCCCTTGTGTTCTTTACTTTCATCTGATGTAACTCAGATCACTATGTGCCATTAGCACTCATTATAATCTGTTTATTCTCTTAGCGCAAATCTTTCGATTTAAAATCGCTTTTTACATATTTCCTTTGGAGTCACATTGGTGTTGTAGACCCTTTATAGCCTACTGTTTTGGCTCCATTGGAAATTACTTATGAGTCCCAAACATCGTCGGGATTCACATAGTCTCTAATCATTAAGACAAGTAGACACTTGTCAAAATCGATTGAGCGCTGCTTTAATTTCTGTAAATGAGGCGGGATCAACCTTCATTTAAATTTCTCTGACATAGACTTTATAGTCATCTGTTTTTCTCATATGGGGATGTTGTTGCTCTGTCATTGCAGTTACAAGGACCTAAAACACAAGATCCATATTTACTTGTTCATCTCTTTTATGAAGCAACAAGCTCCCCCAGATAAAAACTATTCGAGCCTTAGGTATGTTCATACCATGCTCCCCCAGATTACTCCATTTTCTCCAAAATGGTGTATCCTTAATCCTTTTTATTTGGATTTATTCTGTCAATCTGTCTTCTTTATGGTACTTTGAGTACCGTCCTTAGTCTCCTTTCGGAGCTGTAAAATATCCAAGAATATATCTATATTTTTACTTTAGGGGTATCATTATTGTGATCGTCGTACTCCCCAGACGATCACAATTCATCATAGATCACTTAGGGGAGTCTATTCTGTAATACTCTCTATCGCCCCCTCGAAATGTGGCAAGAACCTTTTGCCACAATTTCGAAACTTTGATTATCTGCTTTATTCAAAATGAAGTTGTCTTTTAATGTATGGGAGTACTTTTTCCTTATTCCCTTTTCAAAACTCACAAGAGTTCTTTCTCAATGATACTTTTTGCAAGTCACACTTGCATACCATTCTTAGCTTGAGGTTCATTTGTAACTTTATTCTCTTTTGACTCATTAAGTGTTTTATAACTATGACACATAAAATGTGCAATCGATATAAAAACACATGAGTCGTCACATCTTTCTCCTGTCATACAGGATAAGTCCTTTGTCAAAATTTTCTCCCGCCATGCGGGTATTTTCCCAGACTTTTCCCACCACGTGGGTATTATTATCGTCTTTTCCCATCATGCGGGTATTATCGTCTTTTCCCGTCATGCGGGTAATCAAGAGACATAGATGCCACAATTGGCTCTTTAGACTGCATATTGAATCATCAAATTCAGAAATAAATCTGAATACTCTTTTATACACATGCTTAATCCAACGTTAGTCAAATTAAGCATTCATGTTGCTCGTTTAAAAAATTTCTTCATATAGAGTACATGAAAGAAATTCGTTAAACAAAACTCAGAATGATTTCTTTGTTTTATCCAAGAATTCTTTTTCTTTTTGTAGTCATTCTTTAGAGAGAACATACTCTCTTACTTTATGACCTTACTTGGTCATCTTTCGGGTCACAAGTACCCATCTTTTTGCTTTCACGAATGAAAACATGAGAATCTTTGTCTGAGAAAATATTCAATAATAATAAACAATAATGAGCATAAAAATAACCCTATGTTGGTCTGGTTAAAGATATGCACATTAAATCTTTATAAATCTTTCTTCTATATTCTAAAACACCATTGGGCAGAATTAGAATAAAACATCATCTTTCTACACTAATTCTACATCACCGTTGGGCAGAAATAGAATCAATGTACAAAACTCATAAACAATATGATGATAATATTTCTATTGCAATAAAGAACTCTGTTTAGAGAATAACATTATCATCAATTCTATTGCAGCGGAAACATAAAATATACATTTTTTCTAACCTTTTGAAGCACGAGTATTAGGACGTGTAGCTGGCACAGCTGGCGCCATACCGTGCTGCACAGATGCTGGAGCCGCAGAAGATCCCCCCCCCTCCCCGTCGCTGTCAGCCTTGTTGCTGCTTTCTGCATGTGCGGACGCGGGGGACTGGCCGGAGCGCGCATCGTGTGGCCGAAGCTGCGGCACTCGCTTGGCCGCCAGATGAAGACGGCATAGAAGATCCGTGGTGGGGGGACGCAGCAGGGGACTGCGCACGCGTATCAGCACGTGACAGGCGACGCCGTGGCCCGACCGGGGCTGATGACGCAGGGGAGCCAGGCCCCGGATCCTAGGAGGATCCTACTGATCCCGATGGCGGGGGCGATCCCGGGGAGAAACCTCCAGGGAAATCAGCCTCCTGTTCTGTGCCGCTGTCTTCTTCTTCCTCTGATATTTCATGTGTGTTTTGAGTACCATTTTCACTAGCTTGTCCTGTGGGTGCTCCTTGATCCTGCACAACATCAGTAGCAGATCTCGGAACAGGGTTAGTAGTATGGATACTAGTCACATGTGAGTCATCAATATGTTCATATGCATGTTCAGAACTACGAAGAGACACTACTAGGGAAAAGCTTACCCGTGGCGCACCAAAAAAGCTTACCCGTGGCGCAGGGGGCTGCGCCACGGATTGCCACGCCACGGGTAACACAATAGCCGTGGCGCAGGGGTCCTGGTGCGCCACGGGTATGTGCACATAGCCGTGGCGCACCAAAACTAGGTGCGCCACGGGTATGTAAACATACCCGTGGCGCACCTTGTTTTAGTGCGCCACGGCTATATGCACATACCCGTGGCGCACCTAGTTTTGGTGCGCCACGGCTATGAATTTCTGAATTTAAAAAAAAAGAGCCACCGGCCACCCACGTCGGCGTGTCCGGCAGCTCTCGTCGTGGAGGTGCTCATCACGTTGTGGAGGTGCTCGCCGGTAAGCTTTTTTGGTGCGCCACGGCCGTCGCTCCTCGTCGTCGTGGAGGTGCTCGCCGGCCGCCGGTCCTCGTCGGCGTGGAGGTGCTCGCCGGCCGTCGCTCCTCGTCGTCGTGGAGGTGCTCGCCGGCCGCCGGTCCTCGTCGGCGTGGAGGTGCTCGCCGGCCGCCGGTCCTCGTCGGCGTGAAGGTGCTCGCCGGCCGCCGGTCCTCGTTGGCGTGGAGGTGGAAGCCATGGTGGAGGTGCTCACCGGCCATCGTGGAGAAGGCGAGCAGTATGGTGCCATGGTGGAGGTGCTCACCGGTCGGCGGTGGAGAGAGGAGGATGGAGGAGAAGGGAGAGGAGGAGGATGAGATAGAGAGGAGGAGGAGGAGTAAGAGAGGAGGAGGAGTATAGGAGGAAGAGAGGAGGAGTTGTGCCAATCCAGTCCTTTATCCTCTCGACCAATCAGAAACAAGAATGGACAAGCACACGGATTGTGTACTACTTTAAGTCGCAGTGAGCCGTCGGATCGCTGGGAGCCGTCGGATCGTGGTGTTGCCCCCCATGTTACTCGTGGCGCATCTCATAGTGGTGCGCCACGAGTATTACAACTACCCGTGGCGCACCATCTCGTCCATGCGCCACGGGTAAGTTTTAAACTTCAAAAAAATAGGTCTTCCCTTTCGAATTTGGGGATTCTGTAGGCAAAAAACGGCTCAAAAGGCCGTAGGCCATTTGGATTGGATGTGTTTTTTTCTCTAGTTTTTTTTAAGGTATTACACGTCGAAATCCGAGTTCGTATGCAAAAGTTATCGCCGTTTTACTCTTCCATAATGATTTTTTGCAAAATACATCGAAATTCATGTTTCAAATTTTCCTAACACCTAGTTTGCGTAATATAACCACATCTCAAAGGATTTTATTTTTGAATTTTTTAACATTTTCTTTTAGCTTCTCCAAAACTGAAAAGGCGATCACCGGGGGGGGGGGGGGGGTGCATGGGAGCACAAAACAGGAAACTTACCTGTGGCGCACCACCATTTCGGTGTGCCACGGGTAAGAGGTTACCCATGGCGCACCACTATTTCGGTGCGCCACGGCTATGTGGGGTCAAAATTTGGCCCCGAGACCATTATTTTGGTGGCGCATTGCAGTAAGGTGCGCCACGGCTATACTCTTACCCGTGGCGCACCGAAATAGTGGTGCGCCACGGCTAAGGAGGGTGCCCCTCCGTCAGCCCAGCCTGCACTTAGCCGTGGCGTACCACTATTTTAATGCACCACGGGTAATGTCCTACGCGTGGCGCATCTGTGTCTGGTGCGCCACGGCTATATACTCGTGGCACACCAAAATAGTGGTGCGCCACGGCTAAGTAATCCACCTATAAGCCTTTTCCTAGTAGTGAGATGGGTCGAGCAACAATATTTCTTTGCAGAGTAAAGCACCAGCATTTGGATGAAGTGATTTGAAGGGAAAAACAGCCTCGTCAAAAACAACGTCACGGGATATGTACACATGCCCGGTGGAAACCTCAAGACACTTAACTCCCTTATGTCTAGGACTATATCCAAGAAACACACATTGTTTTGAGCGAAAAGCTAATTTGCACCTATTGTAGGGCCGAAGATTAGGCCAACAGGCACATCCAAAAACACGGAGAGAATTATAGTTGGGCCGAGTTCCAAGAAGACGATGAACAGGAGTGTCATTATTGATAACCCGGCTAGGGAGCATATTGATGAGGTATGCGGCGGTAAGGAAGGCTTCAACCCAGAATTTAAGAGGCATATGGGCATGTGCAAGGAGAGCGAGACCAACCTCAACGATGTGGCGATGTTTTCGTTAAGCAGAGCCGTTTTGCTGGTGTGCATGGGACAAGAGACGTGATGGGAGATGCCCTGTTTCTGAAAGAGAGTATTGAATTTAACATATTCTCCGCCCCAGTCAGATTGAATAGTGAGAATTTTTCTATCAAGTTTGCGTTCAACAAGAGCTTGAAAATTGAGAAACGCAGCATAAACATCAGATTTACGTTTGATAAGATATATCCATGTAAACTTACTATAGTCATCAATAAAGCTTACATAATAATCATGACGTCCAACTGAGGTGGGAGCAGGACCCCATACATCAGTGAAGACCAATTGAAGGGGAACTGTAGACACATTAGTGGATATGGGGTAGGGTAGCTGATGACTTTTAGCCTGCTGACACGATCACACAGACTCTACGCTTGAATCTCTAACAAACTGAAGCTTATTTTTGCTAATAATCTGACTAACTATAGGACCTGATGGGTGACCAAGACGACTATGCCATTGCGCTTGGGAAGGCTTGGTGGAGACGAAGGCATGCTTTGGAGACTGGGATGATGACTGTAGAGACGATATGAGAGGGTAGACGCCACCAACGCATCTCCCTCTATGAAGAATTTTCCGCGTGACCTGGTCCTTGATCAAAAAGAAAAAGGGGTGAAATTCGATGAACACACGATTATCGTAGGTGAAACGATGAACGGACAGTAAATTTTTGGAGGCGGTGGGTACATGAAGAATATTGCGAAGGTGGAAATTCTGAACATGATTATGAACTATTGAATGACCAACATGAGCAATATCCATACCTTGCCCATTGGCAGTGTTTACCCTGTCGCCGCCTCTGTACTTGTCACGCACTGTGAGATTATTCAGATCTCCGGTGACATGATTTGTTGCTCTGGTATCTTGGTACCAATTTGTGTCCACACCGTAGGAGGCAGCATGGGCTTCCTTGTCGCCAAACGGCTCATCATCATCGTCTTCAAAGCGCCACCAGCAGTCCTTGGCGGCATGTCCCTCTTTGTTGTAGATCTGACATGTGACGTCAACCAATGGGCTTGTACGACGTCGTCCTCGACCGCGACCACGCCCTCCTCCAGAGGGATTGGATGTGTTTTTCTCTCTAGTTTTTTTTTAAGGTATTACACGTCGAAATCCGAGTTCGTATGCAAAAGTTATCGCCGTTTTAGTCTTCCATAATGATTTTTTGCAAAATACATCGAAATTCATGTTTCAAATTTTTCCTAACACCTAGTTTGCGTAATATAACCACATCTCAAAGGATTTTATTTTTTGAATTTTTTAACATTTTCTTTTAGCTTCTCCAAAACTGAAAAGGCGATCACCGGGGGGGGGGGTGCATGGGAGCACAAAACAGGAAACTTACCTGTGGCGCACCACTATTTCGGTGCGCCACGGGTAAGAGGTTACCCATGGCGCACCACTATTTCGGTGCGCCACGGCTATGTGGGGTCAAAATTTGGCCCCGAGACCATTATTTTGGTGGCGCATTGCAGTAAGGTGCGCCACGGCTATACTCTTACCCGTGGCGCACCGAAATAGTGGTGCGCCACGGCTAAGGAGGGTGCCCCTCCGTCAGCCCAGCCTGCACTTAGCCGTGGCGTACCACTATTTTGGTGCACCACGGGTAATGTCCTACGCGTGGCGCATCTGTGTCTGGTGCGCCACGGCTATATACTCGTGGCACACCAAAATAGTGGTGCGCCACGGCTAAGTAATCCACCTATAAGCCTTTTCCTAGTAGTGAGATGGGTCGAGCAACAATATTTCTTTGCAGAGTAAAGCACCAGCATTTGGATGAAGTGATTTGAAGGGAAAAACAGCCTCGTCAAAAACAACGTCACGGGATATGTACACATGCCCGGTGGAAACCTCAAGACACTTAACTCCCTTATGTCTAGGACTATATCCAAGAAACACACATTGTTTTGAGCGAAAAGCTAATTTGCACCTATTGTAGGGCCGAAGATTAGGCCAACAGGCACATCCAAAAACACGGAGAGAATTATAGTTGGGCCGAGTTCCAAGAAGACGATGAAAAGGAGTGTCATTATTGATAACCCGGCTAGGGAGCATATTGATGAGGTATGCGGCGGTAAGGAAGGCTTCAACCCAGAATTTAAGAGGCATATGGGCATGTGCAAGGAGAGCGAGACCAACCTCAACGATGTGGCGATGTTTTCGTTAAGCAGAGCCGTTTTGCTGGTGTGCATGGGGACAAGAGACGTGATGGGAGATGCCCTGTTTCTGAAAGAGAGTATTGAATTTAACATATTCTCCGCCCCAGTCAGATTGAATAGTGAGAATTTTTCTATCAAGTTTGCGTTCAACAAGAGCTTGAAAATTGAGAAACGCAGCATAAACATCAGATTTACGTTTGATAAGATATATCCATGTAAACTTACTATAGTCATCAATAAAGCTTACATAATAATCATGACGTCCAACTGAGGTGGGAGCAGGACCCCATACATCAGTGAAGACCAATTGAAGGGGAACTGTAGACACATTAGTGGATATGGGGTAGGGTAGCTGATGACTTTTAGCCTGCTGACACGATCACACAGACTCTACGCTTGAATCTCTAACAAACTGAAGCTTATTTTTGCTAATAATCTGACTAACTATAGGACCTGATGGGTGACCAAGACGACTATGCCATTGCGCTTGGGAAGGCTTGGTGGAGACGAAGGCATGCTTTGGAGACTGGGATGATGACTGTAGAGACGATATGAGAGGGTAGACGCCACCAACGCATCTCCCTCTATGAAGAATTTTCCGCGTGACGTGGTCCTTGATCAAAAAGAAAAAGGGGTGAAATTCGATGAACACACGATTATCGTAGGTGAAACGATGAACGGACAGTAAATTTTTGGAGGCGGTGGGTACATGAAGAATATTGCGAAGGTGGAAATTCTGAACATGATTATGAACTATTGAATGACCAACATGAGCAATATCCATACCTTGCCCATTGGCAGTGTTTACCCTGTAGACGCCTCTGTACTTGTCACGCACTGTGAGATTATTCAGATCTCCGGTGATATGATTTGTTGCTCTGGTATCTTGGTACCAATTTGTGTCCACACCGTAGGAGGCAGCATGGGCTTCCTTGTCGCCAAACGGCTCATCATCATCGTCTTCAAAGCGCCACCAGCAGTCCTTGGCGGCATGTCCCTCTTTGTTGTAGATCTGACATGTGACGTCAACCAATGGGCTTGTACGACGTCGTCCTCGACCGCGACCACGCCCTCCTCCAGAGGGATTGGATGTGTTTTTCTCTCTAGTTTTTTTTAAGGTATTACACGTCGAAATCCGAGTTCGTATGCAAAAGTTATCGCCGTTTCACTCTTCCATAATGATTTTTTGCAAAATACATCGAAATTCATGTTTCAAATTTTTCCTAACACCTAGTTTGCGTAATATAACCACATCTCAAAGGATTTTATTTTTTGAATTTTTAACATTTTCTTTTAGCTTCTCCAAAACTGAAAAGGCGATCACCGGGGGGGGGGGGGGGGTGTGTGCATGGGAGCACAAAACAGGAAACTTACCTGTGGCGCACCACTATTTCGGTGCGCCAGGGGTAAGAGGTTACCATGGCGCACCACTATTTCGGTGCGCCACGGCTATGTGGGGTCAAAATTTGGCCCCGAGACCATTATTTTGGTGGCGCATTGCAGTAAGGTGCGCCACGGCTATACTCTTACCCGTGGCGCACCGAAATAGTGGTGCGCCACGGCTAAGGAGGGTGCCCCTCCGTCAGCCCAGCCTGCACTTAGCCGTGGCGTACCACTATTTTGGTGCGCCACGGGTAATGTCCTACGCGTGGCGCATCTGTGTCTGGTGCGCCACGGCTATATACTCGTGGCACACCAAAATAGTGGTGCGCCACGGCTAAGTAATCCACCTATAAGCCTTTTCCTAGTAGTGAGATGGGTCGAGCAACAATATTTCTTTGCAGAGTAAAGCACCAGCATTTGGATGAAGTGATTTGAAGGGAAAAACAGCCTCGTGAAAAACAACGTCACGGGATATGAACACATGCCCGGTGGAAACCTCAAGACACTTAACTCCCTTATGTCTAGGACTATATCCAAGAAACACACATTGTTTTGAGTGAAAAGCTAATTTGCACTATTGTAGGGCCGAAGATTAGGCCAACAGGCACATCCAAAAACACGGAGAGAATTATAGTTGGGCCGAGTTCCAAGAAGACGATTAACAGGAGTGTCATTATTGATAACCCGGCTAGGGAGCATATTGATGAGGTATGCAGCGGTAAGGAAGGCTTCAACCCAGAATTTAAGAGGCATATGGGCATGTGCAAGGAGAGCGAGACCAACCTCAATGATGTGGCGATGTTTTCGTTAAGCAGAGCCGTTTTGCTGGTGTGCATGGGGACAAGAGACGTGATGGGAGATGCCCTGTTTCTGAAAGAGAGTATTGAATTTAACATATTCTCCGCCCCAGTCAGATTGAATAGTGAGAATTTTTCTATCAAGTTTGCGTTCAACAAGAGCTTGAAAATTGAGAAACGCAGCATAAACATCAGATTTACGTTTGAGAAGATATATCCATGTAAACTTACTATAGTCATCAATAAAGCTTACATAATAATCATGACGTCCAACTGAGGTGGGAGCAGGACCCCATACATCAGTGAAGACCAATTGAAGGGGAACTGTAGACACATTAGTGGATATGGGGTAGGGTAGTTGATGACTTTTAGCCTGCTGACACGAATCACACAGACTCTACGCTTGAATCTCTAACAAACTGAAGCTTATTTTTGCTAATAATCTGACTAACTATAGGACCTGATGGGTGACCAAGACGACTATGCCATTGCGCTTGGGAAGGCTTGGTGGAGACGAAGGCATGCTTTGGAGACTGGGATGATGACTGTAGAGACGATATGAGAGGGTAGACGCCACCAACGCATCTCCCTCTATGAAGAATTTTCCGCGTGACGTGGTCCTTGATCAAAAAGAAAAAGGGGTGAAATTCGATGAACACACGATTATCGTAGGTGAAACGATGAACGGACAGTAAATTTTTGGAGGCGGTGGGTACATGAAGAATATTGCGAAGGTGGAAATTCTGAACATGATTATGAACTATTGAATGACCAACATGAGCAATATCCATACCTTGCCCATTGGCAGTGTTTACCCTGTCGCCGCCTCTGTACTTGTCACGCACTGTGAGATTATTCAGATCTCCGGTGATATGATTTGTTGCTCTGGTATCTTGGTACCAATTTGTGTCCACACCGTAGGAGGCAGCATGGGCTTCCTTGTCGCCAAACGGCTCATCATCATCGTCTTCAAAGCGCCACCAGCAGTCCTTGGCGGCATGTCCCTCTTTGTTGCAGATCTGACATGTGACGTCAACCAATGGGCTTGTACGACGTCGTCCTCGACCGCGACCACGCCCTCCTCCAGAGGGATTGGATGTGTTTTTTTCTCTAGTTTTTTTAAGGTATTACACGTCGAAATCCGAGTTCGTATGCAAAAGTTTTCGCCGTTTTACTCTTCCATAATGATTTTTTGCAAAATACATCGAAATTCATGTTTCAAATTTTTCCTAACACCTAGTTTGCGTAATATAACCACATCTCAAAGGATTTTATTTTTTGAATTTTTTAACATTTTCTTTTAGCTTCTCCAAAACTGAAAAGGCGATCACCGGGGGGGGGGGGGGGGGGGGGGTGCATGGGAGCACAAAACAGGAAACTTACCTGTGGCGCACCACTATTTCGGTGCGCCACGGGTAAGAGGTTACCCATGGCGCACCACTATTTCGGTGCGCCACGGCTATGTGGGGTCAAAATTTGGCCCCGAGACCATTATTTTGGTGGCGCATTGGAGTAAGGTGCGCCACGGCTATACTCTTACCCGTGGCGCACCGAAATAGTGGTGCGCCACGGCTAAGGAGGGTGCCCCTCCGTCAGCCCAGCCTTCACTTAGCCGTGGCGTACCACTATTTTGGTGCGCCACGGGTAATGTCCTACGCGTGGCGCATCTGTGTCTGGTGCGCCACGGCTATATACTCGTGGCACACCAAAATAGTGGTGCGCCACGGCTAAGTAATCCACCTATAAGCCTTTTCCTAGTAGTGAGATGGGTCGAGCAACAATATTTCTTTGCAGAGTAAAGCACCAGCATTTGGATGAAGTGATTTGAAGGGAAAAACAGCCTCGTCAAAAACAACGTCACGGGATATGTACACATGCCCGGTGGAAACCTCAAGACACTTAACTCCCTTATGTCTAGGACTATATCCAAGAAACACACATTGTTTTGAGCGAAAAGCTAATTTGCACTTATTATAGGGCCGAAGATTAGGCCAACAGGCACATCCAAAAACACGGAGAGAATTATAGTTGGGCCGAGTTCCAAGAAGACGATGAAAAGGAGTGTCATTATTGATAACCCGGCTAGGGAGCATATTGATGAGGTATGCGGCGGTAAGGAAGGCTTCAACCCAGAATTTAAGAGGCATATGGGCATGTGCAAGGAGAGCGAGACCAACCTCAACGATGTGGCGATGTTTTCGTTAAGCAGAGCCATTTTGCTGGTGTGCATGGGGACAAGAGACGTGATGGGAGATGCCCTGTTTCTGAAAGAGAGTATTGAGTTTAACATATTCTCCGCCCCAGTCAGATTGAATAGTGAGAATTTTTCTATCAAGTCTGCGTTCAACAAGAGCTTGAAAATTGAGAAACGCAGCATAAACATCAGATTTACATTTGAGAAGATATATCCATGTAAACTTACTATAGTCATCAATAATCATGACGTCCAACTGAGGTGGGAGCAGGACCCCATACATCAGTGAAGACCAATTGAAGGGGAACTGTAGACACATTAGTGGATATGGGGTAGGGTAGTTGATGACTTTTAGCCTGCTGACACGAATCACACAGACTCTACGCTTGAATCTCTAACAAACTGAAGCTTATTTTTGCTAATAATCTGACTAACTATAGGACCTGATGGGTGACCAAGACGACTATGCCATTGCGCTTGGGAAGGCTTGGTGGAGAGGAAGGCATGCTTTGGAGACTGGGATGATGACTGTAGAGACGATATGAGAGGGTAGACGCCACCAACGCATCTCCCTCTATGAAGAATTTTCCGCGTGACCTGGTCCTTGATCAAAAAGAAAAAGGGGTGAAATTCGATGAACACACGATTATCGTAGGTGAAACGATGAACGGACAGTAAATTTTTGGAGGCGGTGGGTACATGAAGAATATTGCGAAGGTGGAAATTCTGAACATGATTATGAACTATTGAATGACCAACATGAGCAATATCCATACCTTGCCCATTGGCAGTGTTTACCCTGTCGCCGCCTCTGTACTTGTCACGCACTGTGAGATTATTCAGATCTCTGGTGATATGATTTGTTGCTCTGGTATCTTGGTACCAATTTGTGTCCACACCGTAGGAGGCAGCATGGGCTTCCTTGTCGCCAAACGGCTCATCATCATCGTCTTCAAAGCGCCACCTAGCAGTCCTTGGCGGCATGTCCCTCTTTGTTGCAGATCTGACATGTGACGTCAACCAATGGGCTTGTACGACGTCGTCCTCGATCGCGACCACGCCCTCCTCCAGAGGGATTGGATGTGTTTTTTTCTCTAGTTTTTTTTAAGGTATTACACGTCGAAATCCGAGTTCGTATGCAAAAGTTATCGCCGTTTTACTCTTCCATAATGATTTTTTGCAAAATACATCGAAATTCATGTTTCAAATTTTTCCTAACACCTAGTTTGCGTAATATAACCACATCTCAAAGGATTTTATTTTTTGAATTTTTTAACATTTTCTTTTAGCTTCTCCAAAACTGAAAAGGCGATCACCGGGGGGGGGGGGGTGCATGGGAGCACAAAACAGGAAACTTACCTGTGGCGCACCACTATTTCGGTGCGCCACGGGTAAGAGGTTACCCATGGCGCACCACTATTTCGGTGCGCCACGGCTATGTGGGGTCAAAATTTGGCCCCGAGACCATTATTTTGGTGGCGCATTGGAGTAAGGTGCGCCACGGCTATACTCTTACCCGTGGCGCACCGAAATAGTGGTGCGCCACGGCTAAGGAGGGTGCCCCTCCGTCAGCCCAGCCTGCACTTAGCCGTGGCGTACCACTATTTTGGTGCGCCACGGGTAATGTCCTACGCGTGGCGCATCTGTGTCTGGTGCGCCACGGCTATATACTCGTGGCACACCAAAATAGTGGTGCGCCACGGCTAAGTAATCCACCTATAAGCCTTTTCCTAGTAGTGAGATGGGTCGAGCAACAATATTTCTTTGCAGAGTAAAGCACCAGCATTTGAATGAAGTGATTTGAAGGGAAAAACAGCCTCGTCAAAAACAACGTCACGGGATATGTACACATGCCCGGTGGAAACCTCAAGACACTTAACTCCCTTATGTCTAGGACTATATCCAAGAAACACACATTGTTTTGAGCGAAAAGCTAATTTGCACTTATTATAGGGCCGAAGATTAGGCCAACAGGCACATCCAAAAACACGGAGAGAATTATAGTTGGGCCGAGTTCCAAGAAGACGATGAAAAGGAGTGTCATTATTGATAACCCGGCTAGGGAGCATATTGATGAGGTATGCGGCGGTAAGGAAGGCTTCAACCCAGAATTTAAGAGGCATATGGGCATGTGCAAGGAGAGCGAGACCAACCTCAACGATGTGGCGATGTTTTCGTTAAGCAGAGCCGTTTTGCTGGTGTGCATGGGGACAAGAGACGTGATGGGAGATGCCCTGTTTCTGAAAGAGAGTATTGAGTTTAACATATTCTCCGCCCCAGTCAGATTGAATAGTGAGAATTTTTCTATCAAGTTTGCGTTCAACAAGAGCTTGAAAATTGAGAAACGCAGCATAAACATCAGATTTACGTTTGAGAAGATATATCCATGTAAACTTACTATAGTCATCAATAATCATGACGTCCAACTGAGGTGGGAGCAGGACCCCATACATCAGTGAAGACCAATTGAAGGGGAACTGTAGACACATTAGTGGATATGGGGTAGGGTAGTTGATGACTTTTAGCCTGCTGACACGATCACACAGACTCTACGCTTGAATCTCTAACAAACTGAAGCTTATTTTTGCTAATAATCTGACTAACTATAGGACCTGATGGGTGACCAAGACGACTATGCCATTGCGCTTGGGAAGGCTTGGTGGAGAGGAAGGCATGCTTTGGAGACTGGGATGATGACTGTAGAGACGATATGAGAGGGTAGACGCCACCAACGCATCTCCCTCTATGAAGAATTTTCCGCGTGACGTGGTCCTTGATCAAAAAGAAAAAGGGGTGAAATTCGATGAACACACGATTATCGTAGGTGAAACGATGAACGGACAGTAAATTTTTGGAGGCGGTGGGTACATGAAGAATATTGCGAAGGTGGAAATTCTGAACATGATTATGAACTATTGAATGACCAACATGAGCAATATCCATACCTTGCCCATTGGCAGTGTTTACCCTGTCGCCGCCTCTGAACTTGTCACGCACTGTGAGATTATTCAGATCTCTGGTGATATGATTTGTTGCTCTGGTATCTTGGTACCAATTTGTGTCCACACCGTAGGAGGCAGCATGGGCTTCCTTGTCGCCAAACGGCTCATCATCATCGTCTTCAAAGCGCCACCAGCAGTCCTTGGCGGCATGTCCCTCTTTGTTGCAGATCTGACATGTGACGTCAACCAATGGGCTTGTACGACGTCGTCCTCGATCGCGACCACGCCCTTCTCCAGAGGGATTGGATGTGGTTTTTTCTCTAGTTTTTTTTAAGGTATTACACGTCGAAATCCGAGTTCGTATGCAAAAGTTATCGCCGTTTTACTCTTCCATAATGATTTTTTGCAAAATACATCGAAATTCATGTTTCAAATTGTTCCTAACACCTAGTTTGCGTAATATAACCACATCTCAAAGGATTTTATTTTTTGAATTTTTTAACATTTTCTTTTAGCTTCTCCAAAACTGAAAAGGCGATCACCGGGGGGGGGGGTGCATGGGAGCACAAAACAGGAAACTTACCTGTGGCGCACCACTATTTCGGTGCGCCACGGGTAAGAGGTTACCCATGGCGCACCACTATTTCGGTGCGCCACGGCTATGTGGGGTCAAAATTTGGCCCCGAGACCATTATTTTGGTGGCGCATTGCAGTAAGGTGCGCCACGGCTATACTCTTACCCGTGGCGCACCGAAATAGTGGTGCGCCACGGCTAAGGAGGGTGCCCCTCCGTCAGCCCAGCCTGCACTTAGCCGTGGCGTACCACTATTTTGGTGCGCCACGGGTAATGTCCTACGCGTGGCGCATCTGTGTCTGGTGCGCCACGGCTATATACTCGTGGCACACCAAAATAGTGGTGCGCCAGGGCTAAGTAATCCACCTATAAGCCTTTTCCTAGTAGTGAGATGGGTCGAGCAACAATATTTCTTTGCAGAGTAAAGCACCAGCATTTGGATGAAGTGATTTGAAGGGAAAAACAGCCTCGTCAAAAACAACGTCACGGGATATGTACACATGCCCGGTGGAAACCTCAAGACACTTAACTCCCTTATGTCTAGGACTATATCCAAGAAACACACATTGTTTTGAGCGAAAAGCTAATTTGCACTTATTATAGGGCCGAAGATTAGGCCAACAGGCACATCCAAAAACACGGAGAGAATTATAGTTGGGCCGAGTTCCAAGAAGACGATGAAAAGGAGTGTCATTATTGATAACCCGGCTAGGGAGCATATTGATGAGGTATGCGGCGGTAAGGAAGGCTTCAACCCAGAATTTAAGAGGCATATGGGCATGTGCAAGGAGAGCGAGACCAACCTCAACGATGTGGCGATGTTTTCGTTAAGCAGAGCCGTTTTGCTGGTGTGCATGGGGACAAGAGACGTGATGGGAGATGCCCTGTTTCTGAAAGAGAGTATTGAGTTTAACATATTCTCCGCCCCAGTCAGATTGAATAGTGAGAATTTTTCTATCAAGTCTGCGTTCAACAAGAGCTTGAAAATTGAGAAACGCAGCATAAACATCAGATTTACATTTGAGAAGATATATCCATGTAAACTTACTATAGTCATCAATAATCATGACGTCCAACTGAGGTGGGAGCAGGACCCCATACATCAGTGAAGACCAATTGAAGGGGAACTGTAGACACATTAGTGGATATGGGGTAGGGTAGTTGATGACTTTTAGCCTGCTGACACGAATCACACAGACTCTACGCTTGAATCTCTAACAAACTGAAGCTTATTTTTGCTAATAATCTGACTAACTATAGGACCTGATGGGTGACCAAGACGACTATGCCATTGCGCTTGGGAAGGCTTGGTGGAGAGGAAGGCATGCTTTGGAGACTGGGATGATGACTGTAGAGACGATATGAGAGGGTAGACGCCACCAACGCATCTCCCTCTATGAAGAATTTTCCGCGTGACCTGGTCCTTGATCAAAAAGAAAAAGGGGTGAAATTCGATGAACACACGATTATCGTAGGTGAAATGATGAACGGACAGTAAATTTTTGGAGGCGGTGGGTACATGAAGAATATTGCGAAGGTGGAAATTCTGAACATGATTATGAACTATTGAATGACCAACATGAGCAATATCCATACCTTGTCCATTGGCAGTGTTTACCCTGTCGCCGCCTCTGTACTTGTCACGCACTGTGAGATTATTCAGATCTCCGGTGACATGATTTGTTGCTCCGGTATCTTGGTACCAATTTGTGTCCACGCCGTAGGAGGCAGCATGGGCTTCCTTGTCGCCAAACGGCTCATCATCACCGTCTTCAAAGCGCCACCAGCAGTCCTTGGCGGCATGTCCCTCTTTGTTGCAGATCTGACATGTGACGTCAACCCATGGGCTTGTACGACGTCGTCCTCGACCGCGACCACGCCCTCCTCCAGAGGGGGCACGACCACCTCCACGTCCTTGGCAAGATGGGTTCTCATCGCGGCGATCATCATGGCGGTTATCACGCCGGTCATCACGACGGTCACCGCGGTCACCGCAGTCATCACATGCTCTGTTGTTGTAGCCACGAGAGCATTGCTGACAAAAAGCTGCATTGGCAGAGGTCTCGAAGTCACCTCCGGTCTGATCGTGCAGCATTTCTTGGCGCTGATCGTATGCATTGAGCTGAGAGTACAGGGAGCTGAGCGTCATGGTGTTGTTGCCCACGCCGATAGCAGCAACAAGGGAGTTATACTTCGATCCCAAGCCTGCAAGGATGAACGAGATATGTTCTCCGGTGGAGACAGGGCAACCGGCAGCAGCAAGCTCATCTATGATGCTCTGCATCTTCGTCAGAAACACATCCGTGGAGGTGTTGTTTTTCTTCAGTTTTGCCAAGGCAATCCGCAGGTTCGTGACCTTTGCCTGACACTGGGAGGCGAACATCTCTTCTATTGCCTTCTACACACCGGCGGCATGCTCGATCCGATGGACATGAAGTAAAACCTCATTGGAGAGCGATTGAAGGAGGTAGCCAAGGACGATCTGATCCCTCGAGATCCAAGAATCATACTGTCGGGGATATAACCCCGGGTACCTCAGAGTTGGTACAGTAGAAGGAAGAGACAACAAACAAATACGTTTAAGATAAAGGAAAAGCAGAAGAGGGCGGCCTGAGCCGACATTGGCAAGGCCCAGACCGGCTTTCCAGTCGTTGATCCGGCATAGGAGTATGACGGATCCTTTAACCCGGTTGGGCCGATTCTCCACTGCTGACATACCCCGCGGGCCACATACTCTGCAACGGCCCCTCCTGGCGGCATCTCGCCAGCCGACATAGGCTTATGTCGGCGGCACCACTCCCGGGTCGACCCACCTCGGCTACTCATCCGGCCGGGCCAGCGCCCGGGTCACCAGGCCGGGTGATCGCTATTACCTCGGCGTGCTCCAGATCTCCTCGACCGACTACCACCGGCCGAGATTTCCCGGACCGGCATAGAATATGTCGGCTGACCAGGCTATGTCGGTTCTCTTCATCGGCGTCTCTCCATCGATGCCGGGTCTTGGGACGCCCTGGGCTCAGACCGGCATCGCAGCCCGCTCCTCCTCGCCAGCAACCTCGCCACCCTATGTCGGTCTTGGGACGCCCTTGGCTCAGATCGGCATAGGCTCCATAGACAAGTACAAGATACCCCTGCCACACAGGAGATAAGAGCAAAGGACAAGATGACTAGGCAGGAACAAGTCAAAGACGGTGGCATGGCCACAGTGGCATAGACGTGACTAGAGTACAGACCATAACGCGTGCACAGTGCAGACAAGACACCAGTAGGCATGTCAGCTATAGTGCTGCACCCGTGCTGTGCATAGTGACCTGTGGGCCACTTCTTGTCCCCTGGGCTCCCCTTTATAAGGAGCACCAGGGGTAGCGCATAGGGGGCACCCGACCCGGGTCTCACTTTCCCCTCAGCTCCCTGCGAGCTCTCCTTCTTCCTATCGATAAACAGCTCCAGGAGCAACCTTGTAGCTTTGATATACTCCATCGTTATACAGATCAGATAAGCAGGAGTAGGGGTTTTACCTCCTCACGAGGGCCCCGAACCTGGGTAAATCGCGTGTGTGCTTCACCTTGTGTGCGTATTCGTACGCATAATCCCTCCCCGAATCCTCTAGCGTCCATCGGCCCCAAACTTAAGCCTACCCCTAGGCATCTGTTGTTCACCACCATGACACATACTCGGGATTTGGTACTTCCTTGGGTGCCTTCTCCTTTTCTTTGTCGGCTGATTCAACGGTCAGCTTCTCTGGCGGAGCTGCGTCCGAGCCATCAAGTAGCCCGAATAGGTGAGCTCCAATGATGGGTGGCAAGATCTGCGCACGCCACATGGGGTAGTTCTTGCGCGTCAGTTTATCTGACGGAGGAGCACCAAGATTGATGACGACACTGCTTGAGGTGGAAGCCATGGCAGAAGGTGTAGGGCGGCGGCGGGGGTGGGGGCAGCGACGATCTCGGGCAGAGGAGTATTAGGGTTTGCGATCAGTTTCGTCGGCGGAAGAGCCGGCCTGATACCATGTGAAACTAACGATCAGGTAGAATCGGGTCTACTCAGATGATTACCGAGCCCCTATATCGATGTATTTATATTGGGCACATTGCGGTGCAAGCTTACATTGAGGAGTCCTATTACAATAGGGTAACGCGAGGTATTCTAACTCTAACAGCCGCAATGGCGGCTACGACGGCCGCAACAACAACAACAACAACGGCCGCAACAGCGGCGGGAACGGAGGCCAATGCCGCTGGAGACCCCGTTGTCAGCTCTGTGGCAACTGGGGGCACGTGTCCAAAGACTGCCGCAGCCGCTTCGACACCAACTACCAGCCACCGCAGCAGCGTGCAGGAAACGCTGCCACGACAAGCTACAGCCATCCCTGGATCATGGACTTGGGGACGACCGACCGCCTGACGAGCGAGCTGGCACGTCTTCAGGCTTACGAGCGCTATGGTGGAAAAGATCAGGTGCAGGTGGCCAATGGTGCAGGTTTGTCAATTTCGCATATTGGTCATTCACTTTTAGTTGGTTCATCTCTACATCTTAAAAATATTCTGCATGTGCCCGATGCTCGCCTAAGTCTCCTTTCCGTTTATCGTCTAGTTAATGACAATGACGTGTTTGTCGAATTTCACCGTAACTTCTTTTGTGTAAAGGACAAAACCACGAGGAGGGTCCTTCTTCTCGGTAGGAGTCAAGGTGGCTTGTATCCCATCCCGTTTGGCAAAGCTTCTTCATGTCGTGTGTCGGCCGGTGCTACTTCCCAGTGGTGGCACCAATGTCTTGGTCATCCATCCAATAATGTAGTTCAAAATATTGTTAGAAACAATGAGCTTTCGTGTTCTCCATCAGACAATAATTCTTTAGTGTGTGATGCTTGTCAGCGTGCTAAAAGTCATCAGTTACCATATTCATTGTCTTCTCATGTTTCTACTGTACCTCTTGAATTGATTCACTCCGACGTTTGGGGGCCGGCCAGCGTTTCCTTCGGGGGGTACAAGTATTATGTTAGTTTTGTGGATGACTATTCTCGTTTTTGTTGGATATATCTTCTGAAAAACAAATCTGATGTTGAGCAAGTCTTTTATATGTTCCAGACTCATGTTGAACGTCTCTTAAACGCCAAGATCAAGGCAGTTCAGTCTGATTGGGGTGGAGAATACCATCGCCTTCATCGTTATTTTGAGCGCACGGGCATAGTTCATCATGTCTCGTGTCCACATACTTCTCAACAAAACGGGATTGCCGAGCGCAAACACCGTCACTTGGTCGAGATAGGTATTGCACTTCTTGCACACTCGCAGCTTCCACTGTGCTACTGGGATGAAGCTTTCCTTACGGCGTGTTATCTTATTAACCGTATGCCTACTCCTGTCATCAACAAGGAAACACCCCTGTATCGACTCATGCATGTCCAGCCCAATTATTCATTCCTTCGTATTTTTGGGTGTGCCTATTGGCCTAGTCTTCGTAAATATAATTCCCACAAATTAGAATTTCGTTCTAAGATGTGTGTTTTTCTGGGGTATAGCCCTCTGCACAAAGGATACAAGTGTTTGGATAGATCCACGGGAAGAATTTACATCTCACGTGATGTTGTGTTTGATGAGTCTTTGTTTCCGTTTGCTACTCCCGGAGTATCGGTCAATATATCATCTCTTGAACATGCCATTCATTTTCCTTCTAATGAACCAGTTACTAGTGAACCTGTGTGGAATTATGACCTGTCATATTTGTCTACTGACCCGCCTGTCCAAGGTGTTGTCGTTGCTTCGCAGGTGCCCGTGAGTCCTCCTGATCGCTCCCTGGAGGAGGCCATCCCGATCGACGTGCATGGGGGTGCCATGCACGCGCCGTCTTCTAGCTTGGCGCACGAGCCGCGGGTGCAGCCGCCCTCTGTCGGCCTGCTTCCTCCTGCGATGGCCCATGGGCCACGGCCCACGCCGCCTCTCGGTCAGCCAGCGTCGCCCCCTACCGCTCCGTCGGCCGCGACGCCTTCGGCTGACCCGCCTGCTGCTGTTGAGTCGCAGCATGCGATGATTACTCGCCACCGTGATCAGACTCGACGCGAGAAAACGTACATGGACGGAACTGTTCGGTATGATCCACGACGACGTGTGTTTTTCGCTGCTTCGTCATCTCATCGAGAGGCGCTTCTCGAGCCGGCGTGGCACTCTGCTATGTCGGATGAGTTTGCTGCATTACAGCAGACTGGCACGTGGACTCTCGTTCCGCGACCACCCGACGTGAATATTGTTGGAAGCAAGTGGATTTTCAAGACAAAACATCGTCATGACGGATCTATTGACAAGCATAAAGCGAGGTTGGTAGCTCGTGGATTCACTTAGCAGCATGGGATTGATTACGGTGATACCTTTAGTGCGGTTGTGAAGCCCGCCACTGTTCGGCTTGTCCTGTCACTTGCAGTCTCTCGTGGCTGGAGTCTCCGACAGGTGGATGTCAGCAATGCCTTCTTGCATGGTTTCTTGGCTGAGGATGTGTATATGCAGCAACCCCCTGGGTTTGAGGATGCTCGGTATCCTTCTCATGTCTGCAAGCTTCAGCGGTCGATCTATGGCCTGAAGCAGTCCCCGCGTGCGTGGTATGCACGTCTGAGTCAGCTCCTCTATCATCTTGGGTTTGTGTCGTCCAGGGCTGATACATCCCTCTTCCTCTACTCGCATGGTGGGGTGCAGATTTTTATGTTGGTCTATGTGGACGACATTGTTATTGCTGGCTCCACTCCGGAAGTTGTGGATGGTCTAGTTCGTTCGCTCGCTGCAAGCTTTCCCATTAAGGATCTAGGACGGTTGGAGTACTTCCTTGGATTGGAGGCAACATACAATTCAGGGGGGATGACGTTGACTCAACGGAAGTATGCGCTTGATCTTCTTCATCGAGTCAACATGGAGAATTGTAACTCTGCCACCACTCCTCTTGCGGTATCCGAGACATTGGCTAGAGATTCAGGCACTCAGCTCAGTTCAGATGATTCACACAGGTATCGCAGTATTGTGGGTGGATTGCAGTATTTGACACTCACCCGTCCTGATATTTCGTTTGCGGTAAACAAAGTTTATCAGTTCTTGTCGCAGCCAACTGATGTACATTGGGAGTCTGTCAAACGAATTCTGCGCTATGTCAAAGGGACATTGGATACTGGCCTGCGCATTTACAAGTCATCGTCGGCGGATATCAGTATCTTCACCGACGCCGACTGGGCAGGGTGTGTGGACGATAGACGATCCACAAGTGGGTTTGCAGTATTTGTTGGTCCGAACCTTATTTCATGGAGTTCGAAGAAGCAACCCACAGTCTCGAGGTCGAGTACCGAGGCAGAGTATAAAGTATTGGCTAATGGCGCTGCTGAAGCTATATGGGTCAACTCACTTCTCAAGGAGCTTGGTGTGGCTCGGCAGTGTACTCCCATATTGTGGTGTGATAATCTTGGGGCCACACTTACCTGACGGCGAATCCAGTCTTTCATGCTCGAACCAAGCACATTGAGATCGATTTCTATTTTGTGCGAGAACGAGTAGCTGCCGGTGAACTGGATGTCAGGTTCATCTCCACTCATGACCAACTAGTTGATGTATTTACTAAACCAGCCACACGACAGATGCTTGATAGATTTAAGTCCAATCTCAACCTTGTATGTAGCGGTTTAGATTGAGGTGGAGTGTTAGAATTGTATTTAGACTCCTAACCAACACATATACGAGTTGTATACGGATGTAACTTGTACCTGTCATGTTGCTATATATTGGAGACGTGCGGGGCTGTTGCCTCAAGCACCAAAAACCCTAAACCCTATTTTCAATCTCTTACATGGTTGCGCAGGAACCGGTCGACGACAATGGTCTACTGCTGTTCCGCGTGGGCCGCGCCAAGCACTGACGCCGAGTGCTCGTCACGCTTCCTCTTATATCCGGCAATCATTTCCGTTGAACGGAGCGAGCCCGTGAGCCTGACGCCCCTCTTTGCCAGGTCGACCGCAGCCAGCTGTAGCGCCCCGACCCCGGAATTATACAGAGAGGCTATGAATCCGACACAACCATCAATGTATAAGACAAAGATCGAGACTTGTGGAACAGAACTGGCACAAAGCATGACTCTACGACACAAAAGTATAGCAACTCATATAACGAGAAGAATACAAATATTACAAGCAAAAGGATCACAGATCCAACAATTTAACAAGCGGAAGCGGGTAATGTTGTCTAACAACAAGAAGCAAATATATGGCCTAAGAGGCCTACAATAAACATTTCCCAGCCAGCTTGTTCCACGGTCCCAAGCTGCCACCTGGGAACCCCAGACTAGTAGTCGACGTCAACGAAGAACCCACCTAGTTGCTCGGTGTCGTCCTTCTCTGAAATACAAATACATAGAGGCAGCAAAGAGAGACTGAGTACGATGTACTCGCAAGTTTAGTAGGGCGATATAGGCCCAATGACTGACGGAGGCTCTAAAGCTTTATATGTATTTCTTTTGCATAAAGCTAAGTTTCATAAACAGAAGTATAAATGACACTTGGCATTCGTCTACTCAGAATACTTTTCAAAAGGGGTAAGAGAGTAACATTTGTCATCTTCGGTTCTCGGCGAACCTACTTCTAACCATCAACCCTCATCTCAACCAAAGGCACTCCCTCGAAATACCCTCGAGGAAATGAACATTTAACACAAGTTTGTTATGCAACCTTTAGCTGCCATATCAATTAGGTTAATATTCTCTATGATCTTATATCCGTCCCCAAGTCGTCCATAACCGCGGACACGGATTTTTGAAAAGATTAAACCCTGCAGGGGTGTACTAATTTACCCATCGGTACCGTCCGGCTCACCTAATTGGCCCTCTTCCGGGGAAGGCCGGCGAACGGGCGCGGTTAGACCTTTACATTGCATGAGGCTTACTCAAGGACCATCAGTGTGCGGAAGGACAGGTTCAGCGCCTCCAACGCCCTGCCCCGCGGCCACATCCTAAACACCACCATCCTCGTTTATTTTCCACCCACACAACTCACGCGCAAATGGAAATAGCAAACTAGAGGACCCTTGACAAGCCCCTCACAACTTATTCGGTCAAAGGGGGTTCCATATGCCCCCACCTCCGGAAGCACGCTCAAATCTTGGTTCAAGAGGTAAAGAACTCACACCTAGGGGCTAGAGTGAGGCAAAACACCATCCCCGATGGCAACTCACCCAAGCCGTCTTAGCATTTTAATTAAAGCATCAACATTATCCACCGTGCCCGTATCATTCCATTAACATCAACAACTATGGAATTTAATAACGGACATAACTACTAAATTCACTAAGCATTTCTAAGCATGGCTAAGCAATATAACAACCTCAAGTGTAACTTTATCTCGGGCCAACACTTCAACCCTAGGTTTCATAGGTAGGGATACAGGTGATTGGCTCGGGGAATAACATGCATTCATAGGATATTCTAATATTTACCAAAAGGGACATTTGAACCGCATGCAATTAATATGGTGGATAAAATAATTTGATCAAAACATCGGATGTTAGATGCCAAGAAGGTTAGGTTATCTCTTGCCTTGCTGCCCGGGCGTGAAGTACTGCTCGTCGGGGTAAGTAGAGAGACCCTCGACTCCGGAATCTATCGATACCCAAAAGAAATACAAAGCACACATAAATCACAAGAACACAAGATGCAATGCTCAAACACATGATGACATGTCCAATTGGTGCAAGGATATTATCATTCAAATTTAATTAACAAATTAAATGGAGCTCCAAATAATTAGTGCAATTATTTGGAAACAACCCCATATTTAATATTCTTTATAAAATATTAAATTATTAGAGAGGTGGCTCAAATATGCATGAACATGACAAGAATGGATAGGATTCGTCATTCCGATCATTTCGGTAATTTATTTGTAATTTTCGGAGTACCGATGAATAAATAGCAAATTAATTAAATAATTGAATTTACTTCATTTAATCAAATTATGAATAGCATCAAATAAAAGTTTGTGATCATGATGTGATAAGTGCATGGTGTGATAGCATTTGACATGTTGATCACTTTGATATTTAATTCATAATTTTTGGACAAATATTTAATACGTTGTGAATTTTCCTAATTTGGGATTATTTAACCCATTTTAGGAATTCATAAATACCCAAAAGAAAAATAATTCCAAAGGAAGATTACAATGACTCCAAATGGTAGAGTTTGTTTTTCTGAACATTTGGAAACCTTATTTGTCGAATTTGAGGCATTATTCGAATAGATATGAAACATTTAAACTCCAATTTAAATTCCAAAAAAAAAAACGCAGGTTTTACTGTTTGGGCCGGCCCACTGGTCGGCCCAGGCTGGATCGTAGGCCGGGACAGTGCCAGAGGCCGCCGGCCTCAGAACCGGCCCAGTCCGGGGCGCAGGCCGGGGTCCAACCCGAGGGGTCCGGCCCTCTGGCCGGCCCAGGCCGAGAGCGAGGCCGGACACGTTCCCGAGCCGACCGGCCTCCACGCCGGCCAGGCTGGGGGTCCAGGCCGGGCTCGCTGGGCGCGGTGACACCGGCGGTGGCTGCCGGTGAACGGCGGCGCGAGTGAGAGAGGGGAAGCGGGGGAGGGGTCAAGACAGAGAGGAGCTCACCCTGAGCTAGGAGGTGTGGTCGGCGCGGCGAGGGGATGGACGGCGACGACCGAATCGGGCCGCCGGAGCACGGCCGGGTGCGGTGGTGTCGAGGACGCCGGCGTGGTTTCGGGCGACCCCGGTCCGATTCCTCGCGCCGGAAGGAAGAGGAGTGAGCGGGGGACCTCGCTGCAGTCTTCAATTTGTGCGGGGAGGCTCGGGTCGACGGCGTCGAGCTCGACAACGGCGGCGGTGACAGAGGAGCTCGGTTGGGGGAGAGAGAGCGAGACGAGGGGGGGCAGAGGGGGAATAGGACAGGGGGCAGGTGGGGGTCCTCGTCCACCATCATGCACGGCCAGGAGAGGGTGGGCGGCGGCATGGGCGCGGCCAGCTCGGCGGCATGGCGCCATGTGCCGCCGGCACTGTGGAGGAGAGAGAGGGGGAAAGAAAGATTCGCGAAAACCTCCCTAGAACTTTTAAACAAATGCAAATTGGTCCTTGGCAGGTTTTAGCAATTTATTTAGAGCACCAGGACAATTTTATAAAAACCCAGAAAAATTCATATAGGCTAGAGTTAAACTTTAGAACCACCACAAAAATTGGTAGTCCAAAATAAAATGTTTTGACCAACCTTTGTTCAAAGGGGTTTAGATTTGGTTATTTTTGATAAAAGCAAAAAGCCTCTAATTGGAGCAAATAACCATTTCCAAAAATAGTGAAATCAAACATGGTGGCTCCCAACATAATAATGAAGCACTCCATGAATTTAGTTTGAATTTTTGGAAGTTCCAACTTGGTTCCAAAAATAGGAATTGAATTCAGCCAAGTTTCCAACTCTCATGTCATTTCTCATTTGACAAAAACTGAAAAAGTGAGATATTGTCATACAACAAAATGGGAACTTCCTAAACAATTTGGAAGTTCATTTAGTTGGTTTCCAAGATGGGCATTGCATTTGGTTAGAGGTTTTGGGGAAGGTTGACTCCCCATTTCAACTTGTTGCCAAATGTAAGTTTGGAAAGCCAAAATGCATATGGATGCTATGATGCAAACAAGGAAACAAAAGTGGAAAAATTCTTCGTATTTTTCGTTACCAAGTTTGGGATGTTACAATTCTACCCCCCTTACAGGAATCTCGTCCCGAGATTCTAGGCTTGAGTGAAAAAGGCGGGGTATTCCTGACGAAGACTAGTTTCTCGCTCCCATGTGGCTTCCTCCTCGGAATGGTTGGACCATTGAACCTTGAGGAACTTGATGGACTTGTTGCGGGTTTTCCTCTCCGCTTCATCCAAGATGCGGATAGGATGCTCGCGATAGGTCAAGTCCTCCTGAATATCCAATGCCTCATGATCAACCCCACGGATTGGATCCTTGAAGCACCGGCGGAGTTGGGAAACATGGAACACATCATGAACATCCGGGAAGTTGGAGGGTAGCTCAAGTTGATAGGAGAGATCTCCTCGCTTGGCTAGGACGGTGAAAGGGCCAACATAGCGAGGTGCCAATTTACCCTTGATTCCGAAGCGACGAACGCCTCGGAGAGGAGAAACTCGAAGATAGGCCTTGTCACCGATTTCATAGTGGACCTCTTGATGGTGCTTGTCATAATAGCTTTTCTGACGAGATTGAGCAGCCTTGAGGTTTTCTCGAATGACACGGACTTTCTCTTCGGCTTCATTGATCACATCAGGACCGAAGAGTGACCTCTCCCCGGTTTCAGACCAATTGAGAGGAGTCCGGCACTTTCTCCCATATAGGACCTCGAAGGGAGCCATTTGCAAGCTGGCTTGATAGCTATTGTTGTAGGAGAACTCGGCGAGAGGGAGGTACTTTTCCCAACTCTTGCCGAAAGATATGACACAAGCCCGAAGCATGTCCTCAAGAACTTGATTTACCCTTTCAGTTTGACCGTCGGTTTGAGGGTGGTAGGCGGTGCTGAAGTTGAGACGGGTTCCAAGAGCCTTTTGGAAACTTTGCCAAAACTTGGACGTAAATAAGCTTCCACGGTCGGAGATGATCCTCAAAGGAACCCCATGCAAAGGAACAATCCGGGCCATATATAACTCCGCCAATTTAGCAGCGTTGATATCCTCCCGAACCGGAATGAAATGGGCAACCTTTGACAATCGGTCGATGATGACCCAAATAGCATTGTTGCCCTTTTGTGACTTTGGGAAGCCGGTGATGAAATCCATACCAATCTCATCCCATTTCCATTCGGGAACGGCTATGGGGCGGAGGGTACCAGCTGGCTTTTGATGTTCAGCTTTCACCCGGCGACAGACATCGCATTCCGCAACATATTTGGCAATTTCCCGCTTCATACGGGTCCACCAGAATTTGGGACGGAGGTCTTGGTACATTTTGGTGCTACCGGGGTGGATGGATATGGGAGATTCATGTGCCTCTTGGAGAATTAACCCTTTGGTATTTCCATTCTTGGGCACCACAAGACGGCCTTCGAAATAGACAACACCGGAGTCATCGATAGAGAAACACTTGGCCTTTCCACTTGCGACATTCTCCTTAATCTTGAGGATACCAGCATCATTTTGCTGGGCGGCCTTGATTTCATCCTCAAGAGTGGATTTGATCTCGAGGTTAGCTAGAAACCGGAAGGAACAATTTCCAGGTTCAACCTAGCAAACTCCTCATGAAGAGCAGGTTGGGCCTTCTCAACCATCACGGTGTTGCAATAGGCTTTGCGGCTCAGAGCATCCGCCACGACATTTGACTTGCCGGGTTGATAGTTGAGAGTCACATCATAGTCTTTTATCAATTCCAGCCATCTCCTCTGTCTCAAGTTCAGATCCGACTGGGTGAATAGATATTTCAGACTTTGGTGGTCGGAGTAGATCTCGCAACGGTTGCCCAAAAGGTAGGGCCTCCATTGCTTCAGAGCATGTACCACGGCGGCAAGCTCCAAGTCATGAGTTGGATAATTTTGCTCGTGCGGTTTGAGTTGACGGGAGGCATAGGCGACCACATGGCCCTCTTGCATCAGGACACAGCCCAAGCCTTGGAGAGATGCATCACAATAGACGACAAAGTCCTTGTCGGTGTCGGGAAGGACAAGCACCGGAGTAGTGGTGAGCTTGAACTTGAGGGTTTGGAAACTCTCTTCAGCCTTGTCTGACCACAGAAATTGCTTGCCTTTCTTGAGGAGGTCAGTCAGTGCCTTGGCTATCTTGGAGAAACCCTCGATAAATCGGCGGTAGTAACCCGCCAATCCAAGAAAGCTTCGGATATCCTTGACGGATTTGGGAGTTGGCCAATCCAGGATTGCCTGAATCTTGTCTGGTATCACCGCTACTCCTGCAGCTGACACCACATGACCGAGGAAAATGAGCTCCTTTAGCCAAAACTCGCATTTAGAGAACTTGGCATATAGACGGTGGTCGCGAAGCTTGGTCAAAACAAGTCGGAGATGCTCAGCATGTTCATCTTCGGTCTTGGAGTACACAAGGATGTCATCGATGTAAATAATGACGAACTTGTCGAGGTACTCGTGGAAGATGGAGTTCATCAGCCTCATGAATGTAGCCGGAGCATTTGTGAGGCCGAAAGACATGACGGTATACTCATATAACCCATAGCGGGTAGTGAAGGCCGTCTTCGGAATATCCTCCTTTCGGATTTTTTATTTGATGGTAGCCTGACCTCAAATCCATCTTGGAGAATACCGTTGCTCCAGCTAGTTGATCGAACAAGTCGGTTATTCGAGGAATTGGATACTTGTTCTTGATGGTCACCGCATTAAGAGGGCGGTAGTCAACGACCAGGCGAGGAACATTTGTATCCCTCTTCTTGACAAAGATGACCGGGCAGCCCCAAGGCGAGCTACTCGGCCGGATAAATTCTTTTTCCAACAGCTCCAATTGCTTCTTCAATTCAACTAGCTCTTCCGTTGGCATACGGTAGGGCGTTTTAGAAACTGGGGCGGTTCCCGGAACCAACTCTATCACAAACTCCACGCTGCGATCAGGTGGCATGCCGGGCAATTCCTCCGGGAAAACATCGGGGAAATCACACACCACCTCTACTTCATGCATTTCAGGTGGAGTGGTTCCTTCCATGAAGTACAAACTGATCTCCGGAGAGAGAGGAGTGGCAGCGGATGGGACTGCAGACGAAGGTGACCAGTAACGCACTTCCCCATAGTGTGGGTGGATCACTGTGACAGTCTTGGCAGCACAGTCCAGGTTGGCCTGATACTTGACTAACCAGTCCATGCCCAGAATAACATCCAGACCCTCTGACTTCAGGGCTATCAAGTGGAATGGAAAAGGTATGGAGCCTACGGAAATCTGCACCTCAGGAGTGACCCATTTGGTTTGCCAACGAGAACCGGGTGTTTTAACCACTAGCGGGGAATCCATCATCACAAACGGTATTTGATGGTTGTGTGCATATGGTATGGATATGAACGAATGCGAAGCTCCAGAGTCAAATAATACTGAAGCTGGATATGTATTGATTTGAAGCGTACCCATGAGAACTCTGGGGTCCTCCTCAACGCCTTCAGCCGAGACGTGGTTCAGGCGGCCACGGCTGACGGTGGTAGCCTTGGCGGCTGGAGTAGAGGGTGCTGGTGCAGGTGCTGAGGTAGCCGGTGCCTTCTGGGGGCACTCCTTGGAGTAGTGCCCCGGCTGGCCACAGTTGTAGCAGGTGAGTCCCGGTGGTGCAGGCAGTCGAGGTCGAAAACCGCCTCCAGCCGCACCCAAGGTTGAGGTAGCTGGGCGAGGCGGAGGTGGCAGGTACCCGGTGGCCTTCGGCGCGAAGGGCGCCTTTGGCACAGTGCTGAAAGGCACGAAGACCTTGCGCTTCTTGCCCTCAGAGGAGGAGGAGCTCTGGTGATCAGCTGGAGCTGGCCTCTTAGAAGCCTCCAACTCCTTCCTACCTTGCTCCATGGTGAGAGCCTGGTTGTAGAGCTCCTGGTAGGAAGTGAACTTGAAGGGTAGGAGCTCGTATCGAAGGAGAGGTGCGATCCCCTTGCGGAAAAGGTATTGCTTGTCCTCATCATTCGTCACGTCCTGCGGGGCGTAACGGGAGAGGTGGTTGAACTCCCGTCCATAGGACTGGACGTCCATGCGTCCCTGGGTTAGGTCCAGGAACTCCCGCCTCTTGAGCTCGAGGATGGGCTTGGGGATGTACGCCGCACGGAAGGCGGTGCGGAACTCCTCCCAAGTGACAACATGGCCCGCGGCAACCATGGCCACGTGGCTCTCCCACCAGGAGCCAGCGGCTCCTTCCAGAAGGTAGGTGGCGAAGTTGACATGTTCCGCCGCCGGGACATGAAGAGCGGCAAACTTGCGCTCGATAGCCCGAAGCCAATCATCCGCATCAAGCGGCTCCTTAGCCTCGGAGAAAGAGGGAGGTTGGGACCGCAAGAACTGGTTGAGGGTGGTGCAGTCCGTGTTCCTCCTGGCCCCTTGCTGGACCAGCTGCTCGAGCAGCTGCTCATTTCGCAGCCGGTTTTGCTCAATAGCCATCAGGACCTCCGCCATGGAGGGTGGCGGCGGTGGATCAGGGTTGCTCTGTTCCCCACGACGGGTAGGAGCCATTCTGGAGATTGGGAACAAGGACATAGTTAGTATCCCAATTCCGACAGAGAAGATAGATCATTAGAGTTCCTTGCAGATATAGCTATTGAAGAAAACAATGAACACTAGGACAGATTTAGGCAACCATGGTGATATCACGTCATCGCGGCGATAACAAACAGATTCAACGTCTCGAGACAAAACTTGACGGTAAGAAACCCAAACCCCGAGAACCTAGACACCAACACCAAGCTTCAAACAAATAGAGATAAGAATCAGAGTAGAGCGAATTGGATGAGGAGTAAAAAGAATCCTAGAAAGGTTTTCACAACTCATTTTTAGGTCAAAATAATTTTCACTAGACTCGACATCGACCAGAAGAAAGGGTTTCCTACAGGCAGTCCTGCTCTGATACCAACTTGTAGCGCCCCGACCCCGGAATTATACAGAGAGGCTATGAATCCGACACAACCATCAATGTATAAGACAAAGATCGAGACTTGTGGAACAGAACTGGCACAAAGCATGACTCTACGACACAAAAGTATAGCAACTCATATAACGAGAAGAATACAAATATTACAAGCAAAAGGATCACAGATCCAACAATTCAACAAGCGGAAGCGGGTAATGTTGTCTAACAACAAGAAGCAAATATATGGCCTAAGAGGCCTACAATAAACATTTCCCGGCCAGCTTGTTCCACGGTCCCAAGCTGCCACCTGGGAACCCCAGACTAGTAGTCGACGTCAACGAAGAACCCACCTAGTTGCTCGGTGTCGTCCTTCTCTGAAATACAAATACATAGAGGCAGCAAAGAGAGACTGAGTACGATGTACTCGCAAGTTTAGTAGGGCGATATAGGCCCAATGACTGACGGAGGCTCTAAAGCTTTATATATATTTCTTTTGCATAAGCTAAGTTTCATAAACAGAAGTATAAATGACACTTGGCATTCGTCTACTCAGAATACTTTTCAAAAGGGGTAAGAGAGTAACATTTGTCATCTTCGGTTCTCGGCGAACCTACTTCTAACCATCAACCCTCATCTCAACCAAAGGCACTCCCTCGAAATACCCTCGAGGAAATGAACCTTTAACACAAGTTTGTTATGCAACCTTTAGCTGCCATATCAATTAGGTTAATATTCTCTATGATCTTATATCCGTCCCCAAGTCGTCCATAACCGCGGACACGGATTTTCGAAAAGATTAAACCCTGCAGGGGTGTACTAATTTACCCATCGGTACCGTCCGGCTCACCTAATTGGCCCTCTTCCGGGGAAGGCCGGCGAACGGGCGCGGTTAGACCTTTACATTGCATGAGGCTTACTCAAGGACCATCAGTGTGCGGAAGGACAGGTTCAGCGCCTCCAACGCCCTGCCCCGCGGCCACATCCTAAACACCACCATCCTCGTTTCTTTTGCACCCACACAACTCACGCGCAAATGAAAATAGCAAACTAGAGGACCCTTGACAAGCCCCTCACAACTTATTCGGTCAAAGGGGGTTCCATATGCCCCCACCTCCGGAAGCACGCTCAATCTTGGTTCAAGAGGTAAAGAACTCACACCTAGGGGCTAGAGTGAGGCAAAACACCATCCCCGATGGCAACTCACCCAAGCCGTCTTAGCATTTTAATTAAAGCATCAACATTATCCACCGTGCCCGTATCATTCCATTAACATAAACAACTATGGAATTTAATAACGGACATAACTACTAAATTCACTAAGCATTTCTAAGCATGGCTAAGCAATATAACAACCTCAAGTGTAACTTTATCTCGGGCCAACACTTCAACCCTAGGTTTCATAGGTAGGGATACAGGTGATTGGCTCGGGGAAGAACATGCATTCATAGGATATTCTAATATTTACCAAAAGGGACATTTGAACCGCATGCAATTAATATGGTGGATAAAATAATTTGATCAAAACATCGGATGCTAGATGCCAAGAAGGTTAGGTTATCTCTTGCCTTGCTGCCCGGGCGTGAAGTACTGCTCGTCGGGGTAAGTAGAGAGACCCTCGACTCCGGAATCTATCGATACCCAAAAGAAATACAAAGCACACATAAATCACAAGAACACAAGATGCAATGCTCAACCACATGATGACATGTCCAATTGGTGCAAGGATATTATCATTAAAATTTAATTAACAAATTAAATGGAGCTCCAAATAATTAGTGCAATTATTTGGAAACAACCCCATATTTAATATTCTTTATAAAATATTAAATTATTAGAGAGGTGGCTCAAATATGCATGAACATGACAAGAATGGATAGGATTTGTCATTCCGATCATTTCGGTAATTTATTTGTAATTTTCGGAGTACCGATGAATAAATAGCAAATTAATTAAATAATTGAATTTACTTCATTTAATCAAATTATGAATAGCTTCAAATAAAAGTTTGTGATCATGATGTGATAAGTGCATGGTGTGATAGCATTTGACATGTTGATCACTTCGATATTTAATTCATAATTTTTGGACAAATATTTAATACGTTGTGAATTTTCCTAATTTGGGATTATTTAACCCATTTTAGGAATTCATAAATACCCAAAAGAAAAATAATTCCAAAGGAAGATTACAATGACTCCAAATGGTAGAGTTTGTTTTTCTGAACATTTGGAAACTTTATTTGTCGAATTTGAGGCATTATTCGAATAGATATGAAATATTTAAACTCCAATTTAAATTCCAAAAAAACGCAGGTTTTACTGTTTGGGCCGGCCCGCTGGTCGGCCCAGGCCGGATCGTAGGCCGGGACAGTGCCAGAGGCCGCCGGCCTCAGAACCGGCCCAGTCCGGGGCGCAGGCCGGGGTCCAGCCCGAGGGGTCCGGCCCTCTGGCCGGCCCAGGCCGAGAGCGAGGCCGGACACGTTCCCGAGCCGACCGGCCTCCAGGCCGGCCAGGCTGGGGGTCCAGGCCGGGCTCGCTGGGCGCGGTGACGCCGGCGGTGGCCGCCGGTGAACGGCGGCGCGAGTGAGAGAGGGGAAGCGGGGGAGGGGTCAAGACAGAGAGGAGCTCACCCTGAGCTAGGAGGTGTGGTCGGCGCGGCGAGGGGATGGACGGCGACGACCGAATCGGGCCGCCGGAGCACGGCCGGGTGCGGTGGTGTCGAGGACGCCGGCTTGGTTTCGGGCGACCCCGGTTCGATTACTCGCGCCGGAAGGAAGAGGAGTGAGCGGGGGACCTCGCTGCAGTCTTCAATTTGTGCGGGGAGGCTCGGGTCGACGGCGTCGAGCTCGACAACGGCGGCAGTGACAGAGGAGCTCGGTTGGGGGAGAGAGAGCGAGACGAGGGGGGGGGCAGAGGGGGAATAGGACAGGGGGCAGGTGGGGGTCCTCGTCCACCATCATGCACGGCCAGGAGAGGGTGGGCGGCGGCATGGGCGCGGCCAGCTCGGCGGCATGGCGCCATGTGCCGCCGGCACTGTGGAGGAGAGAGAGGGGGAAAGAAAGATTCGCGAAAACCTCCCTAGAACTTTTAAACAAAATGCAAATTGGTCCTTGGCAGGTTTTAGCAATTTATTTAGAGCACCAGGACAATTTTATAAAAACCCAGAAAAATTCATATAGGCTAGAGTTAAACTTTAGAACCACCACAAAAATTGGTAGTCCAAAATAAAATGTTTTGACCAACCTTTGTTCAAAGGGGTTTAGATTTGGTTATTTTTGATAAAAGCAAAAAGCCTCTAATTGGAGCAAATAACCATTTCCAAAAATAGTGAAATCAAACATGGTGGCTCCCAACATAATAATGAAGCACTCCATGAATTTAGTTTGAATTTTTGGAAGTTCCAACTTGGTTCCAAAAATAGGAATTGAATTCAGCCAAGTTTCCAACTCTCATGTCATTTCTCATTTGACAAAAACTGAAAGGTGAGATATTGTCATACAACAAAATGGGAACTTCCTAATCAATTTGGATGTTCATTTAGTTGGTTTCCAAGATGGGCATTGCATTTGGTTGGAGGTTTTGGGGAAGGTTGACTCCCCATTTCAACTTGTTGCCAAATGTAAGTTTGGAAAGCCAAAATGCATATGGATGCTATGATGCAAACAAGGAAACAAAAGTGGAAAAATTATTCGTATTTTTCGTTACCAAGTTTGGGATGTTACACCAGCGCTAGGAACTCCGTGTACTGGTCCTGCCCCCCCCCCCCAATGGTGGCGGCAGCGGCGGCGGCATGGGCATGCACGACGACAGGTATCCCTGTTGGCTGGGCAACATGGTTCCATACCTCATAGGCGTAGTAGCGGCGGTGGTGGAGTCACCTGCCCGATTGGGACTAAGCTGGTGATGAGCAGGAGAAGGACGGTGATGGCCAGTGCCGAGTATCATGTGGCGTAGGCGCTGCTCGTCCACGGCCATGGCGATCGATCAATACCTTGAAGTGTCCCAGTGTACGCGCCTATATATAGAGCCAAGGGGGAGCCAGATGTGTGTCGGGGGAATGACCCCCGGGTATACCAAAGTCCACGACTCGACAAAAGAGCAAGAAAAGCAAACCACGAAGATCAAGCGGACAGTCGGCACGCTGCTGGCTGCCTTAAGTCTGTAGGCTGCAGGCTGCCCAGTCCGGCTGCAGGCTGCAGGCTGCCCCGTCCGGCTGCAGGCTGCAGGCTGCCCTGATTAGTACTAGCTGGGCCTAATGGGCCACCCCTTTGTCCCCTGGGCATCCCCTTTATAAGGTGCACCAGGGAGCCCTTGAGAGGCAACTTTTGGAGGAAACCCTAGATAGATATTTGAGAAGTGGAGGCTCTTCTCATCCCCACCTACCCCTTCTTCTTCCTCTAGATAGAGAGAAAAACACAGCTCAAGGAGCAACCATGTAGCCCGAGATCTATGCCATTATATACATCAGACATGCAGGACGTAGGGGTGTTACCTCCACAAGAGGGCCCCGAACCTGGGTACATCGCGTGTGTTCTTGCCGTGCTTGTGCCCAATCCCACCGGAACGCCATCGCCGCCTTGCCCCACAATCTTTTCCATCCTTGATGGATATGCCATGCAACCCACCACGACATTTGGCGCCCACCGTGGGGCTAGCGGCGAGCGGATCCCGTTCTCGGCGGGACCCCTCTTCACCAACACCTTCGTCGCCGACTCAGCACCACCCATCTCTCCTGGAGAAGCTTCGGCCGCCAGCCATGGCGCCAGCTTGGGGTCTGGATCTAGATCGACAACATCGCCCATGCCACCGGCACGCGAAGTGGGAGTGGCAGCGGATCGACTCCAAGATCGGCTTCCCCTCGCGAGTTCACCGTCGGTGGGTTCGGCCTCGCGTGCTCCTCTCTGCATCTGCTCCTCCGCGACCGCGCGCGCGTCCTCGACTCCGGCCTCCTGCGCCCGACGCCTCCGCCCGCGTGCCTGCCTCCTGCGCCTGAGCTTCTCCCTCGCCCGTGCGTCCGCACCTTCCGTGCCCGCACCAGCCACCGGCTCGGCCGCTACTCACCTTCCCTGTGCGTGCTCCTCTTCGACCACGCGTGCTCCATCCACAGTCGTCTTGCGGCGCGGCTGCGCCCATCTAGCCATCGCCCGAGCTGCCCCTCGCCTGCACCCGCGCCTCTGCTCCGCGCCTCCGCTCGGACAACTCCGTGCCCCACCGGCTGCGCTCGTCCGCGCCATCGTGCCGGCTGCCCCGCCCCGGCCTTCTACTCGGACGCTCGACGCCAAGGTCCTGCACCGACCTCGTCCCCGACCGGCTCCTCTGCCGACGCCCGTCTGCCGCCACTCCCGCGACCGGCCCCCTCCACCATGCGACCTACTCGCCGCGCCCGCGTTTCTCCGCCCGCGTCTCTTGCTCCTCCGCGCGGCTCCGGCTCCCTCCTCCGTCCGCGTCGCCATCCTCTGCCCGCCCCTGCAGGCGCGTCCGCCTGTGCGGCTTCGGCCGGTTGGCTGCGCCCCACTCGCCCGGGCCGGCTCCATCCCATCGCCCCGCACGCCCGGGTGGCCATGGCCGGCCAGCTTCGTCCGGCTGCTCCGCCTGCGCGCCCCCGCATCAGCGAATCGGTCTGCGGCCGCGTCCGTGCTCCTTTCCGCTGCCACCCTCGACCGCACATCGTCCCGGCTCCCGCGTGCGTCCCCGTCCGCCCAGGCCGCTCCGCCCCGGCTCCGGCCGCCTCTGGCACCGTCTCTGGCCACGACCGACGCCTCCGGCTGCACTCGTGCATGTACCTCCGCGCCCGCGCCAGGCAAGCCGCATCCGGCTGCGCCCCACGCGCTCCGCCTCCTCCTCGCCACTGGCCTCCAGCTCCTTCCCGTCGACCCATGCATCCTCTGGTCCACAACCGGTTCCACCCCGTGCACGGCTCCGGCTCCGCCGGGCTTCCGCCTGCCGCGTCCGGCTGGCCGTGGCCGGCTGCACCGCCCTGTCTGGATGGCGCCATCACCACTCGGGCCGGCCATCCGACGGGCCGGCTGCCCAGGAGAACCAGAAGAGAGAGACGGCTGGAGAAAAAAGAAAAGAAAGAAGAAAAAAGAGGAGCCGGCCAGCCGGCTAGTAAAAAAAATGAAGAAAAGAAAAAGAGCAGGTCGGCTGGAGCCCAACCCGGCCATTTGGTTGCCAGTTCGGCAGCATCCGGGCCGGTAGGGACCAGACTCGGACGCTTTCGTTTGGTCGCCTGGATGGCTAGAACCAGATCGGCTGCAGTACCTCTGCTTCGACTACGAAAAACAACGGAAATTATCGCCAGACGACCAGCCGGCAAGAGCACAAGCCGGGACGGTGAAGTGTACACGAATAATCTAAAGGATTGGACCAAAGCGAGTTGGCATAGAAATCCACCCAAGGATTCAAACATCATAAATTTTGGATATTGAGATCTAATGACTAACTTCGTCTTTTGGATGACTGTTTTTTGCATGAACCTGCCGAGGTCCTCCCGCTGACGCCGAACGACCTCGACAGCTTCGGGGGCTAGTGGGTCTCCAAGCCAACCGGCTCCTCCAGCTGACTACCCCTTCGACCGGCTCCATCCGCAGCTGGGTTTTCGGGAGCACGCCACCGCCATCGCCCACACCGCGAAGCTCGGTGGCTCGACATCATCATCGTCATCACTCCCAACTTGGAGCTCGGAAGCGCAATCGCCGTCAGCCGGCATTGCATTCCCGGGTCCTGCGCACACGCCGACCCGGAGGACTATCACCCCGAGTCACGGACTCGGTGGCTGCCACACCGTCAGCCGGCATTGCATTCCCGGGTCCTGCGCACACGCCGACCCGGAGGACTATCACCCCGAGTCACGGACTCGGGGGCTGCCACGCCGTCAGCCGGCATTGCATTCCCGGGTCCTGCGCACACGCCGACCCGGAGGACTATCACCCCGAGTCACGGACTCGGGGGCTGCCACGCCGTCAGCCGACATTGCATTCCCGGGTCCTGTGCATACACCGACCCGGAGGACTATCACCCCGAGTCACGGACTCGGGGGCTGCCACGCCGTCAGCCGGCATTACATTCCCGGATCCTGCGTATACGCCGACCCGGAGGACTCCATCACCCCGGCCAAGAGCCCGGGGGCTGCCACGCCGTCAGCCGGCATCGCATTCCCGGGTCCTGCGCATACGCCGACCCGGAGGACTCTATCACCCCGGCCAAGAGCCCGGGGGCTGCCACGCCGTCAGCCGGCGTCTCATTCCCGGGGGCTGCGCAGCCGCAGACCCGGAGGACTCACACCCCGGTCAAGAGCCCGGTTTAGCTTCAAGGATTTTCATCCGGCTTCAATTTAAAGGATTTTCAGCCGGCTTCAAGGATTTTCATCTGGCCGCAACTTTAATCCGGCTTCAGGACTTTTACTCTGGCTTTAAGGATTTTCATCCGGCTTCAAGGATTTTCAGCCGGCTTCAAGGATTTTCATCTGGCCGCAACTTTAATCCGGCTTCAGGACTTTTACTCTGGCTTTAAGGATTTTCATCCGGCTTCAAGGATTTTCATCCGGCTTCAAGAATTTTCATCTGGCCGCAACTTTAATCCGGCTTCAGGACTTTTACTCTGGCTTTAAGGATTTTCATCCGGCTTCAAGGATTTTCATCCGGCTTCAAGGATTTTCATCTGGCCGCAACTTTAATCCGGCTTCAGGACTTTTACTCTGGCTTTAAGGATTTTCATCCGGCTTCAAGGATTTTCAGCCGGCTTCAAGGATTTTCATCTGGCCGCAACTTTAATCCGGCTTCAGGACTTTTACTCTAGCTTTAAGGATTTTCATCCGGCTTCAAGGATTTTCAACCGGCTTCAAGGATTTTCATCTGGCCACAACTTTCATCCGGCTTCAAGGGTTTTTCATCCGGCTTCAAGGATTTTCATCCGCCTTCAAGTTCATCCGGCCGCAGACTTCGTCCGGCTGCAGACTTCGTCCGGCTGCAGGCTGCAGGCTTCAACTTCGTCTGGCTGCAGACTCCATCCGGCTACAGACTTCGTCCGGCTACAGGCTTCGACTTCATCCGGCTGCAGACTTCGTCCGGCTGCAGGCTTCAACTTCGTCCGGATGCAGACTCCATCCGGCTGCAGATTGCGTTCGGCTGCAGACTTCGTCCGGCTGCAGGCTTCAACTGCGTCCGGCTGCAGGCTTCAACTCCGTCCGGCTGCAGACTTCGTCCGGCTGCAGGCTTCAACGTCGTCCGGATGCAGACTCCGTCCGGTTGCAGACTCCGTCCGGCTGCAGGCTTCAACTTCGTCCGGCTACAGGCTTCGTCCGGCTGCGGACTTCAACTTCAGCTAACTCTGGCTCCGGCTCCAGTTTCAGCCGGCTCCAGCTCCGACTCCAGCATTCCATCCACAACAATCAAAACAAGGGGAAGATCGCGAAGTCTTCCCAGCAAGCTAGCAAGACTCCACGATCTCGGGGGCTAGTGTCGGGGGAATGACCCCCGGGTATACCAAAGTCCACGACTCGACAAAAGAGCAAGAAAAGCAAACCACGAAGATCAAGCGGACAGTCGGCACGCTGATGGCTGCCTTAAGTCTGCAGGCTACAGGCTGCAGGCTGCCCAGTCCGGCTGCAGGCTGCAGGCTGCCCCGTCCGGCTGCAGACTGCAGGCTACAGGCTGCCCTGATTAGTACTAGCTGGGCCTAATGGGCCACCCCTTTGTCCCCTGGGCATCCCCTTTATAAGGTGCACCAGGGAGCCCTTGAGAGGCAACTTTTGGAGGAAACCCTAGATAGATATTTGAGAAGTGGAGGCTCTTCTCATCCCCACCTACCCCTTCTTCTTCCTCTAGCTAGAGAGAAAAACACAGCTCAAGGAGCAACCATGTAGCCCGAGATCTATGCCATGATATACATCAGACATGCAGGACGTAGGGGTGTTACCTCCACAAGAGGGCCCCGAACCTGGGTACATCACGTGTGTTCTTGCCGTGCTTGTGCCCAATCCCGCCGGAACGCCATCGCCGCCTTGCCCCACAATCTTTTCCATCCTTGATGGATATGCCGTGCAACCCACCACGACAATGTGTGAGGTGAGATAATCGACGGATAGACCGCCAAGATGGCAGGAGGACACCGTAATTATGGTGGATGACCAAGTTTTGAGCTGGCCTCCACGTCGCCGTCTTCGTCGTTTCCGGCGGGGCGCCGCCAGTTAGAAAGATGCTAAATGTGATATTAACCGAATTAATCCACCTCCATTTTTAGGAGAGATTTCCTTTTTATTTAGAACTTCCGTTTCAACTCTCCCTTAATTTTCGGGGGGCGAACGTTAGCTGTCGCGTGACCGATCCGTGTCCGTCCATGAGTCATAACTAAAAACTCATCTCCGTAGCAAAGAAAATAACCATTGCAACAAGCCGTCGCAACATTTTTTTCGGAAAGATGCTAAACTCATAGATTTTGTGCAACATTTTTCTTCGGAATACAACCTTTTACAACAATCAATTCGCCAATCTGTAAAATTTGTGGCAAAAGTTTGCAAACAATTTAAATACACACTTTTACCAACAAAAAAACAATCGTATGCAACAAATCCCCATTTCTTTTGCAAAACATAAATAAATGTATAACCATTTGTAGTAGTAAATCAACGCATCCAACATGTGTGTGCAATAAAACTAACAACATAGAAACATGTTTGCAACATCAAAAAATCGGAGGAAGAACAAACTTGTAGCAAACGGCCAGAATCTCCTTGCAGCATCTCGCTTCTGTTTCCAAAACAAAACACATATCAGTTTCTAATAATCAGAACACATGCATGCAATGTTAATACTTATGTCTACCATCACCCATGGTGGTCCTGATCTCACCGATTTTGCATTGTTGTCCGCGAGTCCGAATCTCCGGAGCCCGTCGGCACTAGAGAAGGCAACCCCGAGCCCGTTCCCAACACTATTAGAGATCATCATGGTTGGAGACTTCCGATCTAAAGCTCCACCATGACCATGGTTATGGCTTCCATGGAGGAGAAACGGAGGGGCGTAGATTTGCGGCGGAGATCGACGGAGGTGGCAAGCAAGGGACGCGACGATGAGCAGTCATTTGAGTTGAAAGGCATTGATGTTTATACCTCAAAGGCCATTTTTTAAAGGCAAGCTTTTTCAAAACATATCTAAATTCAAGTGGGTCATATTTTCTGGCTACTAGTAGCCACAAAAGTACTCCATGCTAAGGGATTCTTTTATGACATTGTAATCACGTTTTTTTTTTCAAAATAAGGTGCAAATGGTCCGCACAACATTACATTCAAGAACTATGACTTTTTCAAAACGCTTATGGATCTTACTTAGATTTATAATGGATACATGAATATGGTTTTATATTTTCTTGAATAACTTGGTACAAATTGGTGAAATATAATAGAAAGTTTTGAGAATTCAAATTATTTTGGTAGTACGGCTAAAATATCGTCTAATGTTTTTGAAAATTATAGTTGTGGCAATTTGCGTCATATTTATTGGACTTGCTTCACAAGGCATGCCTTTTTAGTCACTTAGACAGTGAATTTTTTTGAAACATAAATAGAGAATAATTGTTGGTCATAATTGTTTATCATGTTTGGTTTTCATGTTTGTGCAAAAAAATTGAGGAGTTGTCATCAAAGAAAGTCTGAAAATGTCCATGCATTTGGTCAGCTGAGATGAAAACTATTAATGTTCATACTTTGAAGATTTTCGTATGCAAGTTTTTTAAAACAAGTAAATTTAAGTGTGTCATTTATCGTTGCTACTATTAGCCATAAAAGGACTCAATGGCAAGGTATCTGTCTTTTTTGACCTTTAATCACAATTTTGTATTTTTTTCGAAAATAGGGTTACATATGAATATGATTTTTGACCTTTTTAATCCATACAAGCACTATGAATTTCTACATAGATTTATACATGGTTACATGAATATAATTTTTTATTTATAGAACAACACACCTCAAGTTCAAACTTTAATTACTTTTGGTAAATTGGTAGAAATATATTTAGGTGAGAAAATATAGAAGAACCAACTCTGTTTGTGCGAGGACACTAGCACTGCCCTTCTTGTCGCCGACTAGATCACCAAGCTCGCTGAGCCTGGACGTCAACCCCGTCAGACGCATGACCAGTTCGTCAATGGACTCACCGGGTTTGTGGCGAAGCTGATCATATTGGAAATAGAGGATCTGCACCTTGGTGTCTCGCACGCTCTCTGAGCCAGCGCGCATCTTCTTGATCGCTTTCGAGACATCCTGAGGTGTCTTATGTCTTCGTACGACGGGGAGCATATCCCTCGGTAGATCAGTTCCAACTTCCAAGGCAGCAGGATTGTTGTGGCAGCCGTACTCGTCGTCGAGGTCCTCGGCTCCCTCAATCGTGGCCCACGTGCCTCTTGCCTGCAAGCTCACCTCAGGAGGTTCCACTCGGCGTAGTTGGAGTGCGTCAGTGGCGACACGTTGTAGGAGCCTGACGTGACCAAGCACCACACCGCTGTCATCGTCGTTGCTCCCTCCCCTCTTAGACTTGCCTAGACCGGACAACGTAGGAGACCAAAGCCCTAGAGGGTCTGATACCACTCTTCTGCCCTCGCTCAAGCTCACGCACAATGCAAACAATGAACGACTAGAGACAACGTTTTGTTTTGGTGTGGTGTTCAAAGCCTACAGCTTTCCTGTTCTTCCTTCATCTATTTATCCAGGGATTACAAACTTATCTGAACACTGAAAAACCAGGCGATGCCCGAGACGTGGGTACTGCCATCCCAGCACTCCTCGCAGCATCGTGCCATCCCACGACTCGGTCTAGGCTGTGATTTATTTTCTGCTAACTGGATGTCTGACGAAATTGAATCCTAACAGCTAGAGCTACAACCTGTCGAAACTGCATTTTTCTGAAGAACTTGACAACAGCTGTTAACTGACACAACCCATCTTTGTACAGAGCAATGAGAGCCTACACTACAAATCTTTTGCCTCCTGGATAGATAGCTTTTTGTGATTATTTTTCTGCTTTCTATCCTGTACAAACCTCTTGTGCTTAAACTCTTATTTGAAAATATCTACAAAAATATGCAGGGGCAAGGCTCTACTGTATTGGTTCGTCAAACAAAAACAATGCAGCCGCAGATGTCGGCACAGGACGGGAACCCGATCCCCTATCTCGACCGCATGGCCAAGGATAGCAAGGTCGGAAGAAAGCGGACCAAGAATCCAGGGAATCCAGCGGGGCCACTTGCTGTTCTCTGAAACTTGTAGCTGTTCAAAGTTCAGTTAAGTGGCTGTTGTCGCCAACGGTCATCTCTCTGTCAGTTAAACACTGAATAAATGTGTGTTTGATCGCCTGTGATCTCGCAAACGCACTTAGGCATAGACTGTTTCCTTTGCTGTTTGTTAGGATAGCTAGCACACCGAGCCGATCGTGGGATGGCACGTTCAGTAGGTGCTCGAGGTGGCTAACTTGCGGGATTTTGTACGCAGCACAAAACACCTGTGTTCATCGTGTTGTGTTCGTTTTGCTTTCACTTAGCCTAACTTGCGGGATCTGCAACGACATACAGCAGGGACCGGGATGGCGTTGCCTGGTAGCTGCCACAAGAAAAAGGTCCACACTCCACACTCCACAGTTGGTGTTAGAGTCGGTTCGGACGATAACCTCCCATAACAACGGCCTTCCAGTTCCGTGTATACTCTCGATCCGTCCTGGACTCGATGAAATCGATCGGTATCGGAGCCGCATCCATCCAGCCGATCGTTTCCATCTCAATATATACTAAGTTTATACACTGCCGGCATAGATACGACATAATCATATGCATGCTTGCTCGGAACTATTGACCCAGCTAGTACCTAGCTAGTAGCAATCGACAATCATGTGGGGGTGGAGTTTGAACGGAACAACACCAGGGACATCCATGGCGGAACTCGGCGACCATATGGACATCGAGAGAGGCCATAAACGCGTGCACGCGAATCAGAAGTCGTTAGAAGAACATGAGGTGGAGCTGGTCGTCACCACTCACCACTCACCAACCCTGAGTTGGCCAATCTGATCCACTACACCTGCGTAAGCGCCGGCCTCATCGTCTCTGTTCTTGCAAGTGTTGCCCGGCCAACGCCACTTCACCTGGATCGCTAATCCGTTTCTCCTGTTTTATTCGTGGCTTTCTGCAGAACATCGTCTTCGTCTTGGAGCTACTATATTTCTTAGCCGTTATATTCTACTTCTTCAGGATCGATGGTGTCTGGTGGATGCCTTTACTGGGTTTTGCTGTATTGTCGCCTATGCTTATGTTGCCTCTGTACGCCATACTGCGTATAAGAGATGCGTTCACTAGGGCATTGGCAATGGGACCACCAAACAATTTCTATTAGTGCTGAATTGCTGATCATACCACTACACCACATCCTAAAATTACAGGCGGTTGAAAGTGCCTCTAATTCATCTAAAACTGCCTCTAAATAGTTTTGGAGGCACTTTTCAATGTGTTGGATTTGATCGTGTAGGGAATTCTATTTTGAGGCACTTTTGGATAGTGCCTCCATTTGTAATTGTCAACACTTTCATTAGTGCCACCAATTGCAATTTGAGGCACTATTGGATAGTGCCTCCATTTACAATTAGAGGCACTTTTCAATAGTGCCTCCATTTGCAATTGGAGGCACTTTTCAATAGTGCCACTATTTGCAATTGGAGGCACTTTTCAATAGTGCCTCAAATTGCAATTGGTGGCACTTTTCAATAGTGCCTCTAATTGCAATTGGAGGCACTTTCATGCAATAAGGTGATAATTGCACAATATAAGCTCTACAGTAGATAAATGCACATATAGACGCATATATGGTTAAACAATCTTGCTGCTGAAGCATATTCTCACAATCTTGTACATCAGTAGATATGTCTAGCATGACCAATTTTCAAAATACTGTCACACATAGTTTCAGTTTAACTAGGACTGTATACATCAACACTACTGTATACAGCATATACAAGAACTGTATACATATACACTAGGACCAACTAGAACTGTACACAAGAATTTCCATGTGCCCACACGATAGTTTCAGTTTAACAAACTGATTCAGCTAAGAGTAACTAAAACTGATTGCAAAGTGAAATCTCGCATCACCACGGTACCACGGTTGGGGCACCGATAGGATGACGACGCCGTCTTCACGCTTCTCGCCTTGATGCCACGCTGTTGCTAATTCAGATAGAAGTAAAAGCAAACACATGGGAGTTTTGTGCCCAATATTTAACAGCAAGCAAGCAAACCGTAAGAGCAATGGACAGCAAGCAAGCAGTGCCATCACCAAACATTGCAAGCATTTGCTTAGCAATAGCTAAATTCAATTAACAGTTATTTAATCCAAAAAATAATGAAGAAATTCAGTTAAACTTACTGAAGAAATTACTCCAAGCAGCAAGCATTTGCTACTGCATCTGGTACTGAACAAACCAAATGAGTGCATGATATGTAAGCTTTAGGATAGCAGGTGCATGTTGGCAATGTATACATACTTCATTTAGTCCAATAAAATCAACAAAAGGGAGATCTGAGTATACCTCGAAAAAAACCCAGTTAGCTTAATGTATGATAACCCATAAGTCCTTGAAAATCATCTGGGTTTGGTGGTTTATTTCCAGGTTTAGGTAACCATGGAAATAATTTGGTAAGGCCTCGTCTTTCAGAATCAGGACCCTTTTGTCTACCATTGACCCCATATTTCTCCCTCTCAATGGCATCCATAATATCCTCCCGAACCACAGTATCGCCACCTGGACAGATCACGATCATTCTCAGAATCTTGCATTAACATAACTTCTAACTTACCACACATTCCATCAACTTAACCATCTCAAAAGAAATGTCTCTTTCCAAAAGATGGGAATAGTTAAAAAAACCAGTAACGTTTTCTAACATGGTGGAATCAAGGCACTGATAGGAGAATGCAATAGCAGTTTCTAGTTTCTACTAATGAACCACAAAATATTGCCCTTTACTGCTGAAATCTGACCATTAAATCGCAGGTTTTCACTTAAGTATTTCTTAATATAGCGATTATTTAAGTTTGCTTGCATTAAATATCATATAATAAGCACGAGGAACCAATTGACTTGCTATGTAGTTTCATGTATCTGATGATACTGATATGATTTTAACTTGCCTCTTCGAGCAGCTAGTAGAGCAGCCTCATTAACAATGTTAGCTAGATCTGCACCAACCAATCCTGGGGTCAAATTAGCAACCAGATCACAGATTATTTCAGAATCCTCTTCCAAAGGAACTTCTCTGAGATGAACAGCCAAAATCTTTCTGCGGCCATCCAAATCAGGCACACCAACAAAAACCTTTCTTGAGAAGCGACCAGGACGACAAAGAGCAGAATCAAGAGCTTTAGGTCTATTAGTAGCAGCCATGACAATAACTTTCACGTCCGAGTCAAAACCATCCATTTCAGTAAGCAGCTGTTCATGGAAAAATGTCTTAATCAGTTAATATGATTGACAAAGAAAATAAAAGATAGTGACAGAGCTAAATCACACCTGATTTAGGGTTTGGTCCCTTTCATCATTAAAACTTCTACCTCTGCTTCCACCCACAGCATCAAGTTCATCAATGAAGATGATTGACGGTGCAGCTTCTTTAGCTTCCTTGAACAAATCCCTGACACGGGCTGCTCCCCTTCCAACAAACATTTCAACAAATTCACTAGCTGAAACAGAGAAGAATGGGATTCCAGCCTCCCCTGCAACTGCCTTGGCCAGCAGGGTCTTCCCAGTTCCCGGAGGGCCAGCAAGGAGAACACCCCTGGGCAATCTTGCTCCCAGCTTCTTGTAGTTCAGTGAACCCCGCAAGCAGCTCACTATCTGCATTAGGAAATTGTCACATTACAAAAGTTTATGGGTTGTGTATTTGATATTCAGTCAACAAAAGTACACAACTAATTCTAGTATAAAAAATAAGAAACAAGACATTGATTAAACCAAATATAATTCCTAGTATCAGCAAACTTCAGCAGTCGATACTGCAGGATTGATAGAGTGAAGTACTAATTATTATGCGTATCCCAGACTTCTATCATATATGTATTCATATTTCAGACACACTCCTGGTATTTTCATGAAATGGGGCTTTATAAAATAAAAGAGGAGCAAACATACGACGAAATATAAGAACCACATTATACTTCCACAACAATTCAATAAGGTAAGCAGGCTTAAGTAGCTAGCACAGCAAGTCTAAAACTATAATTTGTGTCCATTTAGTTCAAGTTCATTTAGTACAATTTAACTTAGGAAAACTGAAGTTATTTTTTTGTTCTATTTTCCTTAACAGTTTGAAAAGATAAGAGATAACTTCACATCAGGTTCTACCATAAAAAAGCATTAGCTAGTCAAGGTGCAAGCCTCATTTGGAATAATATGGAAATAATTCAAGAGTTGATCCAATTGCAAAACACATTTTGATATGTTACATGCAGTCAGGTCCTGCCTGAATCACTAAGTACATGCTTATACAGGAGTATATTGATCAACCACATGCAGCAAGCAGTTGATTTATTGCAAAAAAAAAACTCCAATGACCTGAACAAAAGGACAGTAACCAGGTTACTGTAATGACCTGAATTTTTTCAATTTTAGGAGTGGCTGTACATAAAGATCTATGCATGTTACAGTGGAGTATTAGCAAATTACAGTTATTTGCAATCACAATGGAGTATTTGCAAATTACAGTGGAGTATTAGCAATTATAGTCATTTGCAATTGGAGTATTTTGCAATTACATCTATGCATGTTATACTTCTATACTCATGGAGTACATAAAGAACATACTAGTGCATCTAGTGTACTCCAATAGTACAAGGAGTATGACCTATCCATGTACTCCAAGAGTAGTTACTTCACGGCATCAGTTTTAAAACAGAGCACAATTACTACAGGTACAACTCAAAACAAGAATTGTGCAAGGCAATGTGAGTACTCCATGTGAAAAGCTCCAAGCATCAGTGTTTAAAAACATGCCCCCATCTTAACAGAACTTCCTCAAGCATCTCTAGATACACAAGAAACATGCCCCCATCTTAACAAATGAGCATGTGCTCAAGCATCTGAGAACCACGGCAGGGAGATCAATTAACATCCAGGCAGTGCATCCAGGTCAACAGAATTAAAAAGAGGCCATGGTTTTCATATACTGAAGAGACTGCAACGGCAAAGCATCCATCCAGGGAACATTGATCTTCATCCTGACTTCTCAACTGCATTATATCATTATATCATTTCAGAGAACCATTGCAACAGAGAGACCGAATGATCTCCAGTGTCATCTCAGACCTGTCCACCGTACTACAAATTCGCAGATCAAACTCTGAAGAAAAAATTGTGACCTTGGCCTACTCCTGTACATGATGGTTCAGCTATACTACTCCTGTACTCGACAAGCATGATTTCAATTTCTGTATCCTAAACCATATATCCTCGACAAGCAGACGACGACGTGGGGATCTGAAGAAGGAGCAGTACCTCAAGCGGGAAAGGTAGTCGAGAGGGGGAGGGGGATTGAGGGCCTCCGCCGTCACAAGCGGCGCCGCTCAACTCGACGGAGGTGGAAGGGATCGAGGGGCCATCTGAAGTCGTGGAGGAGGAGCCCCATCTTAAGCCGCGGAGGAGGAGCACCATATTGGCCGGGGAGGAGGAGCGGCTAGACACGATTTTTACTGCGTGCCCCGCTAGGATTCGCGGATGGAGGCGCGGCTGCGGCGTCGGCGGCAACATCCGTCCAACAGCACCACCACACCACCAGGAAGCCGAGCAGCGGGGGGATTCAATAAGAGGCCGAGGCGGCGTGGTCGATCAGGGGCTCGAGGAGGTAGACGTAGACGGCGAGCAGGCGCATCCAGAGGCACGGCGGTGCGTGAATCGCGCCGGCGACTGACCCAAACCCTAGGCTAGGGTTAGTCGCGGCCCGCGGGCAGGCTCTCGAGAGCGGGGAGGCATCGAGGCGGTGGGGAATCAGCGGCGGAGACTGGGGAACGGCGGAGACTGGGGTACGGCGGCGCGGTAGAAGGTCGGCGATGGCCGGAGCCGCAGGCGGCGGCGGCGCGTCGCGAGAGGAAGAGAACGGAGGGAGGCGAGAATGAGAGTCGCGTGTACTCCCTCCGTACGTATGTATCGCTTCTAGCGAGTCCGGACGTTGTCTCGCTCACGCGAGTTTTTCCCCATCTGAAGGCCCATCGGGTCACTTGGGCCAGCCCATTAATTTGGAGGTACATCACTCCGAGCTCCGCTCCTGAACAAAAAGCTACGTAGCAAATCCTATTCTACGCTCATGTGTTTTTAATTTTCAAAATGAAATGACAAAATCGTGATCTTTTTTATTTTTTTAATCTTAAAAGTCGTTTTTATCCCTATTTTTTAGATTTTCTTGTATCTTTTTTGGAATGTTTAAATAAAAGAATTTATCACGAAAATTAAAAATATAAAAGAAAATATTGTGAACATTTGTTTGAACCGTGGTCATTTTATAATTTGTAAACATACTTTTTTTAACCCATGAACGTTTATTTTTAACCTTATACATCATGAAAATAATTTATTTTAAATAGATCTAACCTTTAGTTGTACATGTATAGAACTAACCATTTGAGGCACTTTTTATTCAGAGGCACTAATCAAAAGTGCCTCAAATGGTTACTATTTTGAGGCACTTTTGATTAGTGCCTCTAATGATGGTTATTAGAGGCACTAATCAAAACTGCCTCTAATGGTTACTAGTTGAGGCATCTAAAAGTGCCTCAAATAGTAATCATTTTGAGGCACTTTTGATTAGTGCCTCAAAATGATATATATTGGAGGCACTAATCAAAACTGCCTCTAATGGTTACTATTTGAGGTTGCCTCAAATAGTTACCATTAGAGGCAGTTTTGATTAATGCCTCCAAATAAAAACTTTTTGAGGCACTATTTCTAAACTGCCTCAAAAAATAAACATTAGAGGCAGTTTTCAATAGTGCCGGTAAGAAAGTGCCTCTATTTCCATGACGTGACATAGTGTACTAGCAACTGTCGCCATCTACGTAAGTGTAATAAGCGGCGATCTAGAAATTGATTTGCGGATGTCGTCATCTTATCTTACAGTTTACATTACTGAATATTACAAGTGTTTGTTTGGGCCACAGGCATAACAATTTCACAATGGTAGAATCACAAAATCATGCTAAGTTCTATCAGAGGTTTTGGGATGTTATAAAGGGTGAGTTCATGGCTATGGTTTCTAATTTCCAACTAGTGGAGTTGCACCCTTTCCATCTGAATTTTGGTGCTATTGTGCTGATTCAAAAGAAGAAAATGCTATTCAGATTTAGCAATGTCGTCCTATTTTCCTCTTGAATATGAGTTTTAAGATTTTTTACAAAATTTGGAATAAATCACATTTCTAGTATCGCGCACAAAGTTATCAGGCCCACCCCAAATGGCATTTTTTACCAATCGCCACATCCTCGGGGGAGTGGTGGTGCTTCCTGAAAAAAATCAATGAACTTCATACGAAGAAGATGGATGTAATCCTTCTGAAAATTGATTTTGAATAATTTTATAATAAGGTGAAATGACCTTTCTTACAACAGCATTACACATTAAAAAATTCCATCATACATTTTGCAAGTGGATTAATCGTTTTGTCCGTAAAGAGAGTGTGAGTATTAAAGTTAACGATCATATTGGGCAATGTTCAAGCTCATAATGTTGCTAGAGGTGTTGTTAATAACGAATAAGGACTTTATGTCTAGCTCGTTCGCTGTGCAGATCCTGCTATCAACTACTACCACTAGTGGAAAATGGGGCACTAGTCCCGGTTCCAGAGGGCCTCTAGTTCCGGTTGGGCAACCGGGACTAGCCAATCGGGACTAGAGACCCCCCCCCCCCCTCTAGTCCCGGTTGTTTACGAACCGGGATTAGAGGCCCTCCCACGTGGCCACGGAGGAGCCCGCGGGCTGGATGGCTTTAGTCCCGGTACGTAACACGGACCGGGACTAACTTTAGGCCTTTTTTTCCTTTTAGAATATTTTTCAGGGTTTGACGTTTAGGGGTTTCGGATGGTTTCGGAATCACGTCGATATGTCAAAAATGCGTTTTGGTAAATATATAAATTATATTACTACACTAAGATCACGTTGATGCATATATATAACACACATACAAATTAAGTAGTACATGAAGATCACGTTTCCGTATAATAAGTACTCAATTACATGCATGAGATCATAGTACATTGAGATCACTTATATATGTAGATAGTAGTGCTCTCCTTCTTCAGGTATGACCTCGTCAAGAAGAAATCCCGCCAACTCCTCCGCAATTGCTCTTATACGGTCATTTGGTAGGAGGGCGTTCCGCTTCCTTGCAACCTTTAAAAGAAGGAGAAAAACAATTATGAATGAAACTCCACACAATTGATGGTAACAAAAAAAATTGTGAATAATGTTTACGTACCTCTTTGTTTCTTAGATTATTGAATTTCTCAGTGGTCCTCATTTGAATGTACTCGCAAACGTAGTATCCACATAAGTGGGTCCCGGTTGGCTGTTCCAGACACCACTGTTCGAGAATAGAATTCAATGAAATCAAGCTTGATAATGGTATTGAAACTAGAATTAAAGAGATACGCGGATGTAGGTAGTACTACTTACCTTGTTCAGAGACCATATCAGCTTCGGTTGCCATTGACCGGGTTCTTCCTTGATGAACATTTCCCATACTCTACTCGACAAAGAAAATGAACAAAAGAGTTATTAATTACTTGATATCACGAAATGACTGAAAGAGGCTGATATAGTGTGATAAGAATTTAAATTACTCTTTCATGATATCAAACAAGCTCTTGAATTCTTTAGGTTCTGTCCTTAATGAGTCGAAGACTTCAATTTCTCCCTCGTCATATCTAATGCACACGAGAATATAGTGGTAGCTGCACGTTTACATACGCAGTCATGCATAACTCATCAATTACACTTAAGATCGGGTGAGGAAAAATAGAATGTGTACAAGAAATTAGTAACACTTACTTGAAGTTGTAAGGAAGAAGTATTTCTTTTTTGTTACGGTGTCGCTTGAAGCACCTTAGCAATGTTTGCTTTACTTCCTCGGGTTTCTTCTGTATGTTCACTTCATGAACAACATTGGGGTCAATGAACCCAATGTCTTCCGGGGTTATTATTTCCCTTTTGTAGTCGAGCATCTTCTTTCTGCATAAATAGCGTACCAAAGATTATAGAACGGGCTGAGCTATATAAAGACTTAAATTACAGAAATAAATCACTTACAGACAAAAGCAACTGAGGATAGCTTTATCGAGGGCTTTTCCATTGTATAACTGAAAAAGTTCGCTAAAATCAACTTGCACACCGTATTCTTGGAAGAAGTGCTCCTTCTTAACTTTCGCCATGACACCGATTATACCTTTCTTTGCGGCTTTCATGTACCATTGATTCAACTGACGCATCCTTGTTGGTAGTAACTTGACCAGCTCAGGTCTGACCAAAGGCTTGCCGTGAACATATTTATATGCTACCTCAGGTATGTGGACGTCTGTGTCGGGAAATACCTGAAGCGGGGGGACCGATTGTACAACCTGTTCTCCGAGCTGGGCTATTTGTTTCCCGCTTTTCCGCCTCTCCATCTCTGAGTTGTATGAAATGGCAATAGAGCGCTCATAGTCTAATGGCGGCTTTGGTGGAGGGTTGTATAAGCTCCTAATAGTGCGCTCTAATGCTATAGGATCTATTACTTGCTTAGGTGGGGGCTTTTTCGGTGCAAAATGGGCATCCATCTCGGCCTTCGAGATGGCACAATTTTCCTCGTAAGTCCTTTCGCAAGGTAACTTCTCAGGAGTCTTGACTTTTCGCGGCTTTTTCTGTCTCTGCTTAGGAGGCGAACCATTGAGCTTCCTCCTATTTAACCACTTAGTGGGCGGAGTCCGCTGGACTGGCGCTGGAGATGGAGATGGAGACGACTGGACTGGCGTAGCTGGAGATGGAGACGGACTCGCGCTGGGGTCCCTCTGGGGTAGGCCGGGTGGACTTAGAGGTGGTGGACTGCTACTCGGAGGAGTCGGTGGCCTTGGTGCCGAGCCTGGAAACACGATGTGTTTCTTGTTCCATAGAACTAAACCATGCCTGACTTGTCCCAGTGTCTTCTCATCGTCACCTCCAGGATAGTCAAGCTCAAGTGTCTCAAATCCCGGTATAATTTCATCCACCCCGACACGAGCATAGCCAGCTGGAATCTGACCAAGATGGTAGCTTGCTCCAGGTTCATTTGGTAACGCAAAGCCGACCGCCACCTTGAAGGATATGTTCTTCATTAACATATGAAGCTCACAATCTGTCTTCTCCGTGATATCATCCACGGGGTAGTGAGCCGGCTGTTGTAATGTGGCAGATGCTTCTAGCTGCGTGGAACCCACGCTGCTTCTCCGCTGATCTGGGACGACATCGACTTCTGGACATTGTAGACGCTGCTGATCAGATGCCCTCTGCTGACTGATTGAGTCCAGTTGCTCCTGCTGCCGCCGCACCATGCGTTCCAATTCCGATAACCGGTCTGACTCCTTCTTCTTCTTTCTCCCACGGCTTCTATAACTGTCAGCGCACTCCGGAAACCCTTCCTTCAAGGTGACACCGCCGGGATAGCCTCGTAATCGTCCACAGTGTTCAGGATTCCCCAGTGCGAGTGTCAGCTCGTCGTTCTCTCTCTCGGGATGGTACTCTCCCTTTCGAACTTTATCTATTGCGTCTATAAGCAACGGAACGATTGTTTCAACCTTTTTCTTCCATTTTCCCTTTGCAACAATCAACCCCGTCTCTGGGTCCAACACTGCCCCATGCGCGAACAACCAAAACTTGGACCTCTCGGGCCAGTCCGCTGTCTGTGGAGTGATCCCTTTAGCAAGCAGTTCTGCTTCAAAGGCTAACCACTTAGGAATGGCAGTCTTGTAGCCACCTGTCCCCAACCTATGGTGGTATTCCTTCTTCCTAGCATTTATCTTATTTATGGCCGATCGGGCCACGGCGGTAGACGATTTCTTGTACGCCACGAATGCGGGCCAGGAATGTTTTATCTTCTCGAGTACTCTGGTGAAATTATCTGGATCTTCATTTTCATACTTTCTCCATAATTTTTTCTTCCAGCTCTGGAATTGCGTGGCCATCTTCTTAAGAGTCCACTCCTTCACTTTCTCCTTCTTGCCTTCTGGTAGGTTGAAATGTATCATGAGCGTATCGTAAAGCAAATCTTTTGTATGATCGTGGACATAACTAGCTTCATCCTCGTCCGCGCCCTTCGGCTTATGCCAATCTGTAATGGTGATCGGGAGCATGTCCCTAACAATGACTCCAGCTTGATTTACAAATTTACGGCAGTTCGGTATGGGTGCCAGCGGTTCGCCACTATCAGCAACTTCCTCGATCGTTAACCTCGGTGCATCGCTGGACATCCTTTTCGTCAGGCCTCGAGGACCATGCTTTGCAGCTTTGCTCGATCCGGAGGGCTAAAAAAATGATTTGTTAACACATGCAATACAGATCAATTAATGCATATATATAGTGATCAACACAGCCTTAATATATATATACCTCGCCGGAGTTTGTCGTTAAGGGCACTTCGTCCTCAAACTGAAGTCCCTCACCGGAGTCGTTCAGAAATTGTGAGCTGAAATCATCTTCTCCACCGGAACCTTCTCCACGGGCACTCGCATAGATTATTTGTTGCATTTGATCTTCATTGTTGTCGTCTCTAAAGGCGTCCATAGCTCAATGTACCTGCAATCAATTATATATGTTTGTAATTTTTTTGACATAAAATTACAGCCCAAAATAATTAGGGCCGGCATTCTGCAAATTGTCACATAATTAAAATGACAGCCCCCTGGTCCTTTAAAAAAATCAGGGCCAGCGTGGTCCTTTAAAAAAATCAGCCCCCTGGTCCTTTAAAAAATCAGCCCCCTGGTCTTTAAAAAAATCAGCATGCACACGGGCCGACGCGCCGCGTCCACCCCCTGGCCACTAGCGCGTGGTCAAAGCAGGCCCACCAGCCAGCGACCCCGCCACCCCGCCGGGCGGTCTCCCCACTCGCGCCACGTCCGCGTGTGAACCGCCCACTCGCGCCACGTCCCCCTCGTCTCCCCCGCCACCCAACCGCCCGCGCCCGTAGTCAATGCTCCTGGCCCACCTGCCAGTGACCCAGCGGCCTCCTCGAATTCCCGCCCCGTAGTCAATGCTGGCCACGGTGGCCACGCCCCTCGCCCTTTTTAAATCCGGCCGTGGGGATAGCGACCTCAGACGACACCGCCGCCCTCCCCCACCTCCATCGAGCCCTAGCAGCCCTCTAGCCCTAGCCCTCGCCGGAGCAATGTCGCGGTGGTTCAAGAACCCCAAGAACCAGCACGAGTCCAGCGGCTCGGGGTCCGGCGGCTCCGGACGTCGTCGGGGCAACCTCCCTCCCCTCCCTCCTCCTCCTCCACTGCCGCCGCCATCGTCCATCGCGCCTGCGGGTGTTCAGATCGTCGACGCGGAAGCCCCGGCGCGCCGTGCCGGTCCAGTGGCCGGGCCGGCGCGGAAGAAGAGGCGCATGCGCCGCTACGTTCGTGTGGACGAGTGCTGGTGGCACTGGGAGAATGACATCCCCGTGCGCTGGTCCGACGTCCACCTGCCGGACGACTGGCACCTGAATCCGCAGCGGATTCCGGTGCCGCCGATTCCGGCCAGTGGCCGGGATAGGGCGGTGGAGATTTCCCGCCGCCGCCGCTCCCTCCCGCAGGACCTCCTCAACGACCCCGCCTACGCGCCGGACTCCCCCCACTGGGACCGGTGGTTCCGGGACGAGCACGACGACCACCGCCGCACTTTCTTCGCGGCGGTCCCGACGCCGCCCCAGCAGTCGACGGAGTATCCCCCACCGCCACCCGGCGAGCTGCCGGAGCTGTGGTTCGAGGAGGATGACGACGGCGGCGACGACGACGACATGGACGATGCCATGCGGGAGGCCTGCGAGCTGTCCCGGCGCGCCCTTGTCGAGGACGAGAACCGGCGCTGGGCCATGGTGGTGCAGGACGCGGCCCTAATGCCGCCGCCGCAGGGGCCGCAGCTGACCTGGTGGCAGCAGCTCGTCCAGAAGCAGGAGGCCGAGGACCCGCCAGAGGAGGAGTACGAGGAGCCGGCGCGATTCCCCCCGGAGCTGTTCGGGCAGTCGCGGGTGTTCACGACCGTGCCCCAGCTGCCGGAGCCGCAGCAGGACCTGGAGCTGCCCCAGGAGCCGCAGCAGGACCTGGAGCTGCCCCAGGCGCCGCCGGCCCATCTGTGGACGCCTCCGGACTACGTCCTCCTCTCCGACGAGGAGTAGGCACGACCTCCCCCCAGATGTAACGGCCTCCGGCCGCCTATGTAATGGCCGTTAGGCCTTTTATCAAATATAAATGAATTGTAGTCCCTTTCCTACCAACTGTCCCCGCCGACCGCCGCCGATTTTTGGGCGCCGGACCACTGCCGCCGGTCTAGCTAGGGTTCCCGGGCCACCGCCGATCTAGGGTTGCCGAGCGAGAGAGGGGACCGTACCTTTTGCCGGAGCGCGCGGGAGACGGCGGCGAGGAAGAGGGAGGCACGCGGCGGCCGGAGCAGGGCAAGGCACGTGGCGGCGGGTGGCACGGGAGCAGGGGAGCCTGGGAGCGGCGGCGCGGCAGCCTGGCGGCGTCTACTTGGGCCTGGCGCTGCAAAATGGGGAAGAGAGGAAGCGGGGAGGGACCTAAAAGGCTCAAATGGGCCTTTAGTCCCGGTTCGTGCCACGAACCGGGACTAAAGGTCACGTTAGTCCCGGTTCGTGTCTGCAACCGGGACTACAGGTGGGCTTTGGCGCGCTAAATTTGGCAGCGGCCCAAAAATGGACCTTTAGTCCCGGTTGCAGCCACGGACCGGGACTAAAGGGTCGTTTGTAAAAAATTTCATGATTTTATGTTATTCCATCGATTTAATTGTCCATATTTGACAAACTTTATATCAAACGTTAGCCATGGACATGTATAATCTATTAGTCCTGGATATTTTTAAATGTGACTATGTTGAATATATTCAAATTTTAAATAGATGAGTTGAGTAAATTTGACAAAGATTTCAAACCGCGACACTAAAAAATGAGGTTTTTATTCAATGAAAAACCCTAAACTCCTTAGTCAAAACTATTCTACCGATTATTACACATATAGAACCAGGATAAATAAACGTTTCATACATTATTACACATGACCACATCAACATCATTCAACACTTCTTCGTGTGTGTCATTTTCTTCTTATCGCGCCGTAACCATGGACAATCTTCATCATTCAACACGATGGTTGGGTCAGTTTTCACTGTGAAGGGGGGAATTTCATCAAACTTATTGTAATCTTCTGACATGTCTGTCTTGTCCTCCACTCCCACGATGTTTCTTTTCCCTGAAAGAACTATGTGGCGCTTTGGCTCGACGTCGTACGATGTATTCGCTGCTTGCTTATCTTTTCTTTTCTTCGGTCTGCTAGACATGTCCTTCACATAGAAAACCTGAGCCACTTCACTAGCTAGGACGAATGGTTCGGTGTCGTATCCAAGATTCTTCAGATCCACTGTAGTTATTCCGTACTTCGGGTCTACATGTACCCCGCCTGTCAGGTTGAACCATTTGCACTTGAACAAAGGGACCTTAAAAGAAGGTCCATAGTCAAGTTCCCATATCTGCTCTATGTAACCATAATATGTGTCCTTTTGCCCATTGTTGTTTGTTGCATCAAAGCGAACACCGCTGTTTTGGTTGGTGCTCTTTTTATCTTGGTCGGCCGTGTAAAATGTATTCCCATTTATCTCGTACCCTTGAAAAGTCAATATAGTCGAAGATGGTGCCTTGGCCAACAAGTATAGCTGTTCTCCAACAAGGGTGTCATTAATGAGACGTGTTCGCAACCAACCTCCGAAATTCTTCACGTGTTCTCCATCAATCCAATCTTTAGGTTGCTCTGGGTAGTTCAAGCGTAAAATATTCTTATGTTCCTCGATATACGGAGCCACCAAGCTGGAATTATGTAGAACTGTGTAGTGTGCTTGACTGAAAGAATGCCCGTCCATACATATTGTTGCTTTCTTTCCTAGCGTGCCTTTTCCCCGCAGTCTCCCCTCATGGCGCGATTGAGGAACACCGATTGGCTTAAGGTCAGGAATGAAGTCAACACAAAACTCAATGACCTCCTCTGTTCCATAGCCCTTGGAGATGCTTCCTTCTGGCCTAGCACGGTTATGAACGTATTTCTTTAAGACTCCCATGAACCTCTCAAAGGGGAACATGTTGTGTAGAAATACAGGACCGAGAACGGAAATCTCTTCGACTAGGTGAACTATGAGGTGCGTCATAATATTGAAGAAGGATGGTGGGAACACCAACTCGAAGCTGACAAGACATTGGACCACATCCTTCTGTAAACCTGGTAGAGTTACTGGATTGATGACCTTCTGAGAAATTGCATTGAGGAATGCACATAGCTTCACAATGGGTACTCGAACATTTTCCGGCAGAAGCCCCCTCAGTGCAACCGGAAGTAATTGTGTCATAATCACGTGGCAGTCATGAGACTTTAGGTTTTGAAACTTCTGCTCTGTCATGTTTATTATTCCCTTTATATTCGACGAGAAGCCTGACGGGACCTTGATACTGCTAAGGACTTCAAAAAAGATCTTCTTCTCTTCTTTGGTAAGAGCGTAGCTGGCAGGACCTTGATACTTCTCTGGATTCAGGTTGTCTCGTTCGTGCATATGTTGCTGGTCCTGCCGTGATTCCGGTGTATTTTTCGTCTTCCCATACACGCCCAAGAAGTTTAGCAGGTTCACGCAGAGATTTTTCGTCACGTGCATCACGTCGATTGCAGAGTGAACCTCTAGGATTTTCCAATAGGGTAACTCCCAAAATATAGATTTCTTCTTCCACATCGGTACGTGTCCGTCAGCGTCATTCGAACAGATTGTCCGCCAAGACCCTTTCCAAAGATTACTTTTAAATCCTTGACCATATCATATATAACATCCCCAGTAGGCCGGGTAGGCTTCGTCCGGTGATCTGGCTCACCTTTGAAATGCTTGCCTTTCTTTCTTACGGGGTGCTGTTTTGGAAGAAATCGACGATGCCCCAGGTACACATTCTTGTTTCCCAAATATATACTTTCAGTCTCACCTAAACAGTGCGTGCATGCATTGTATCCCTTATTTGACTGTCCTGAAATGTTACTAAGAGCTGGCCAATCATTGATGGTTACGAACAGCAACGCTCGTAGGTCAAATTCCTTCTGTTTGTGTTCATCCCACACACGTACACCTTCTTCGCGCCACAACTGTAAAAGTTCTTCAACTAATGGCCTCAGGTACACATCAATGTCATTGCCGGGTTGCTTCGGGCCTTGGATGAGCACTGGCATCATAATGAATTTCCGCTTCATGCACAACCAAGGAGGAAGGTTATAGATACATAGAGTCACAGGCCAGGTGCTATGACTGGAGCTCTGCTCTCCAAAGGGATTAAAGCCATCTGTACTTAGACCAAATCTTAAGTTCCTTGCGTCATCTGAAAATGTCGGAAACTCTCTGTCGATTTTTCTCCACTGCGACCCATCAGCGGGGTGTCTCAGCATCACGTCTTTCTTACGGTCTTCCTTGTGCCATCGCAACAACTTGGCATGCTCTTTGTTTTGGAACAAACGTTTCAACCGTGGTATTATAGGAGCATACCACATCACCTTCGCAGGAACCCTCTTCCTGGGGCGCGGCTCGTCCTCAACTTCACCAGGGTCATCTCGCCTGATCTTATACCTCAATGCACCGCATACCGGGCATGCATTCAAATTCTCGTACTCCTCACCGCGGTAGAGGATGCAGTCATTGATGCACGCATGTATCTTCTGCACCTCTAATCCTAGAGGGCAGACAACCTTCTTTGCTTCGTACGTACTGGAGGGCAATACGTTATCCTTTGGAAGCATCTTCTTTATTATTTTCAGCAAATTTTCAAATTCCTTGTCAGAAGTACCATTCTCTGCCTTCCATTGCAGCAATTCCAGTGTGGTACCCAGCTTTTTCTGCCCATCTTCGCAATTTGGGTACAACAATTTGTTGTGATCCTCTAACATTCTCTCCAACTTCAACCTCTCGTTTTGACTTCCACATTTTATCTTCGCTTCAAGAATGGCCCGACGAAGATCGTCATCGGGCTCATCAAAAGTGGGCTCTTTTTCAGCTTCGTCTTCCCCCATTGTAGTATCACCGTGTTCAGTGAACATAGGATAGTTGTCATTATCCTCTTCTTCTTCATTGTCTTCCATTATAACCCCTTTTTCTCCGTGCTTGGTCCAACAATTATAACCGGACATGAAACCGGACTTCAACAGGTGGACGTGAATGGTTTGTGAGGTAGAGTAGTCCTGAGTATTCTTGCAGACACTACATGGACAAGAAATAAAACCATTCGGCGGCTTGTTTCTCTCAGCCACACGGAGAAAATAATGCATGCCATTAATAAAGTCGGGATACCGTCGGTCACTGTACATCCATTGCCGGCCCATCTGCATTATATAAATAGATAAAAAAACATTAACACTACATCATCAATATATAACAGTGATCAACCAAATGTAATACATAGTCTCATAAAACATACATTAGTTGAAAATAACATACAACTATCTAAAGAATTTAAACCCAACAACAAATGCGATAAAAATCGCAACTATGGTAACTATTGAACCAACAACATAATGATACCAAGCCTCTTTATGAATGGCATAATTTCTAATCTTTCTAATCTTCAAGCGCATTGCATCCATCTTGATCTTGTGTTTATCGACGACGTCGGCAATATCGAGCTCCAATTTCATCTTCTCTTCTAGGCATTGGAGACGAAGATTTTCACTTCTTTCCAATTTTGCTTTCAAATCATTATTTTCTTTTTCAAAAAACTCGATAATAGGGTCGGTTGGAATTTCCGGTTCAATGACATCCGGATCGTCATAGACCGGACGAGGGCCGACGGGGACGGATATCAGAACCATGACACTATACATATAAAAAACGTAAGATAATTATGCAAGTAATAACTATGCATCTAAACCATATAAATAAGTTAAAAAAGGATAAAAACAAGAGACTCACCGAGGTGGTGCCGGTGACGGGATGGCGCGGGCGATCGACGACAGTGAGGACGGGCACCGGACAACTGTAAAACCCAGACATTATACTTTAATTTGAGCTCAAATTGCATGTAAAAAAATAAAATCCCTAACTTAGGCATTTCATCAAACACCTAGCTAGCACTAGAAAAATGAAATGAGCTAACTAGCACCAAAATGAGCTAAAAAAACAACACCGGAAGTGCTAACCCTTGGATAGATGAGGCGCCGCCAAGCTTGACAAATGGTGAGAAAAATAGGGGCCGAACTCGAGCTTGGAAGAGGAAGAGGTTAAGAAAATGGTGATGAACCCGGAGCTCAAAAATGGCCACGGCCGGGTTGGGGGTGGGAGATGATATAGGGAAAATAGTTAGTCCCGGTCCGTAACAAGAACCGGTACTAAAGGCCAATCGTTAGTCCCGGTTCGTATGACGAACCGGGACAATAGCTTGTCCGGGCTGGCCCCACCTCTGCGGCCGCCTGCCGCGGCCCTTTATTACCGGTTCGTGATACGAACCGGGACGGAAGGTCCCCTACGAACCGGGACTGGACCTGGCGGGCGCCCTGGGTACTGGAACCGGGACTAGTGCCCCCATTGGTACCGGTTCGTAAGGGAACCGGGACGGAAGGGCCAAACCGATGGCCATGTTTCCACTAGTGTACCTTTGTTCTTTAATATAAGACATTTTGGCAGATTAATTTGAAGTGCCACAACATCTTATATTAAGGAACAGATGTAGTAATAAGTAGTAGGTTTTTCCAAGAAACAAAGTTTTCTAGGCTACGTTTTGCTTCTCAGGTCAGGTACCAGCATTTTCCAATGCTAAATTAGTGTGTCTATTCTGGGAAATCCGCTTCGCTGCCCGGGAGCATATGCTCCCGGTATTTTCAAAAAAATATAAAAAATCAAAAATTGTTCAAAAAATTCCCAAAAAATCACGCACGTATCTGAACATGGTGAGCATCATCGTGACAAATTTCGTACCGAAATGACACCGTATGCGCCCTAGGGAAAAAATAACAAAATTCTGACAGCAAATTCAAATTTTCGGATCTCATTTGCTGTCAGAATTTTGTCATTTTTGTCCAGGGCGCATACGATAACATTTCGATGCGAAATTTTTCACGACGATGCTCACCATGCTCAGGTACGTGCATGATGTTTTCCGTAATTTTTTGAACAGTTTTTGATTTTTTTAATTTTGTCAAAAATACCGGGAGCGCTCCCGGGCACCAAAACGTCGCCCTCGTCTATTCTCTATAGATAACCGTTGAAGGGTTAACAGTTGTTTCTTACAAAAAGACATCAAAGGTGTTTTCAGATACGGTTTGTATATATTTTCGTATGTTGCAAACAAGATCGAGACATCTGATCAAGTAATGTGCTATATAGGAAAAAATAATACAACATTAACATCTAGCTAGACAGAACAATATATATAGCAAAACAACTGTCTGATTAAGCTTTGGGGTTCTTTTTGTACTTTTGTATGGCTAGACTTTTCTATGTTGTTGTTTTTCTTCTCTGTTGGCCTCCGCCCTCTGATAAGTATGTTGTTCTTCTTCTCTTTTGGTCTCGGCCCTCTGATAAATAGTAATAGGGATTCCAGGTGGACGGGAGATAGGAGGCAGAATAAGGGTAAACAGTCTCCATATTGGCTGCAACCTCATGCACCTTCTTGAGCTCCATGGATTTGGGAGAAAACATGAATATGCCAAGCATAGTCCACAGAAACAACACATCACCGTCCTCAACGACCCCGATGACCTTGATGGGCGGCATCAAGGAGAAGCGAGAATCTGTCCTAGGCAACGGCGCCGTGGACAGACCCGGAAGAACCTCGACCATGTCAATTTTGTTGCGCAGCACCCAATTAGCGCTGGCATCTCGCGTCCATAGATTGAAGGTCAATCCCAACACCATGGTGAGCCCGAGCACGTCGCCGGCTGCCCGGAGGAGGCGCGCGTTGTTGCCCTTTGGACGCTCAAACGTGGTTATTCGGGTTTGTTCGTCAGTAGTGTCGCATGCGAGAACGAGGTTACCATGGAGCGGCATATACATGGTGTTGCCAACGCCGGCGCAGGGCTCCGGGCGGAGTCCACTTGTCTCCGGCTGCCGAACCTGCCATATGTCGTTGCTCCATGCGCCGGTGAGCGAGGAGAAGACACAGACGGTTTTGTTGCCCAGCAGGCAGAACACGACGACCACGCGAAAGGGGCTTGCATGACAGGCCACGTGGCAGCGGCCCTCACCGTCGTCATCGCCGCAAAGGCATAGCAACCCGGCGTTGTTACGACGGTTGCTGGCAGCATCGCTGAGCAAGAAAACGTCTATCTCCGGAAGAAGGCGGCACTCGCCGGTGCTGGGGTGCCACAAGAGGAACCGGGGGCGCCAGTGGCCGTCGCTGAGGAGGACGCGGCCGTGGCGGCGGTCGACAAACTTCCATTCGCGTCTGTAGCTCGACGGCAAGGAGAGGCTCGCGGGGTCGTCGGGTCTGGAGATGTGCAGGAACCTGCGCTGGACGCCGGTAGCGGAGTTGTGGAAGAAGCCCAAGACCGTGACGGATAGCTCGCCGTGGAGCTCGCGGTGCAGGCGGAGGAACACCGGATCACGCAGGATGCGGCGCCACTCCCGGCAGACGGCGGAGGCGCGGACGAGGACCTGGGGATGCGGCGGGAGGTACTTCAGGATCTCGAGGTGCAGCTCCTCCGGCAGACTCATCGCGGTGCTGGAGCTACTTTTTACGTGCACACACGTGAATTTACGAACCCGGCCGGCGTGGTCGTGTGGTGGCGATCGAGCGTCCTTTTCGTTCTTATTTATACTACTTACATTGTCCGGTACTATATACACCCCTCACAGCAAGCTTTCATTCAAGGTAGACGTATTAGCAATAATATAATTGTTGCCCAAGAAATTGCACACTCCTTTTCTTTGTCCTCTTGGGGAAGCCACGATTTCATGATCAAGATCGACCTGGCGAAAGCTTTTGATAGGTTAGAATGGCACTTTATCAATTCTGCGCTAGCACGTAAAGGATTGCATGCTCATTTCATAAATCTTATTTATGCATGCATCTCTTCCCTGACCTTTTCGGTTATCATTAATGGCCAATCTTATGCTCGTTTCAAAAGTACTAGAGGTATAAGACAGGGATGCCCCTTGTCCCCTTATCTCTTTGTGCTTGCAGTGAATGAACTCTCGCTAGCCTTACAAGAAGCTTTACAAGCTAGCCAACTGTCAGGTATCTCTCTTGGACCAAACTGCCCTCCTATTCATTCTCTAATGTATGCGGATGATTTGCTTGTCTGTGGGAAGGCAAATGATCATGAAGCTTTGACTATTTTGAATATTTTGAATGACTTTTGCCATGCTTCAGGTCAGATACCAAATTGGAATAAATCTGCTATTTTGTTTAGCAAAAATGTAACTCCACAAATGAAACAAGGCATTAAGCAGATCTTTCAAGTTCCAGACTTAGATAGCAATACCATTCACCTTGGCCACCCCCTTATCCTTCCAGCAAAAGACAGATCTGCTGCTTATAACTTTGTCTATGATAAATTTAAACAAAAATTAACTGCCTATAAAGCTAACAGGATCTCTCATGCAGCTAGGCTGACTCTTATTAAATCTGTGTTTGCTTCTATACCTGTCTATTATATGTCAAACATTCTTTTTTCGAAGAAGTTCCTTGCAAAACTCACATCTATCATAAGGAACTTTTGGTGGACAGGTGTCAGAGAGGAATCTACAACAAAAGGCTTATGCCTTCGAGCATGGGCTGACATTTGCGTAGAAAAGAGCATTGGTGGGCTAGGAGTTAGAAATTTGCAGGCAATGAACCAAGGGCTCATTCTTTCGGCAGCCTGGAGATTGGCAAAAGAACCTCAAAGTTACCTTGCCTTGATCCTCAAAGCAAAGTACCACCATGACACTTCTCTATGGAGAGCTAAACCAAACAAGTCAAAATCTGCCTTTTGGGCAGCAATACTCAAGGTACGACCTCTTCTGATCTCAGCATCATTTTACCAAATATTTGATGGAAGTAGTTCAATTTGGAGCTCCCCTTGGTTCTCAGAGTGGGAAACAATTTATGATAATCTCAAGATTCAAACTCCACCTTTTTCTTATCCTGCTGTGGTTAAGGATCTTTGGATGCCTAATCAAAAAACATGGAATGTAGAATTGGTACGGTCTCTTTTTCATTCCCACACTGCCGATGCCATTCTACAAACTCCAATTATAAACTCAAATGGACAAGACACTTTGGTTTGGAAATTGACCCCTGCAGGTGAATGCACTGCTAAGAGCGCCTACAAGCACTGTTTTAACAGTCTAGCCCTCCCTGTCAATCAGCAGCCTAAGGTAGTTTCGCCCCAAATTATATCTTTACTGAAACAGGTTTGGCAGGACACATCTATGATGCCTCGAGTCCAAACATTTGCGTGGAGGCTCCTTCGCAGAGCACTGCCTACAGGTAAACGGGCAAGCAGATTTTCAAAGCATATTGAACCTGAATGTTCTAGGTGTGGATGCGTGGAGGATGATATGCACCTTCTTTTCCTTTGCCCTTTCTCTAAAGCTGCTTGGTACAATCATCCTTGGTATCTTAGAACTGAATCATTTGCTGCTTTGCATCACAACATTCCTGATATGATACAAGCTCTACTCTCTTCGGGGCATCCCCACATTAATTTAACAAACTTATACACTTTCCTTTGGTGCTTGTGGAAAGCCAGGAATGATTGTCTCTTTAACAGGAAGGGCTCTAGCCCTAGCCAGGTTTTTGCTGTTTCAAATGCTATTTTGCAGGGATCCAAACTTGAGGGTACTGGCCGCTCTGAAGATCTATAGAGCCTGCAACCAACTCAACCTGTGACGACTATTGTTCAAGTTACCTCCAACTTTGCAGGTGAAGCCATTTTCTGCGATGCAGCTTGGAAGTTGAGTGAAGGTGCTCACTCGGCTCCAGCTGGCATTGGCATTTTCATCCAAATGGAGAACAACCAACATTGTAAACATATATACATTTCAGCCATGTCCCCCCCAGCATCGTCGCCTCTTCAGGCTGAAGCTTTTGGCCTACTTCTCGCAACCAAGCTTGCTGATATGCTACAGTTACATGAGCCTTGCTTCTACACGGACAGCTCTATATTGGCTTCTGCGGCAGCTGCAAGTAACATTATAGCTGCTCCAAGCCATTGGATGATCAGGCCCCTCCTTGCTGATATCCAAGCAAGCAATTCCTTTCAGGCTGATAGGATCACACATCTTCCCAGGAGCTACAATGTTAAAGCACATCACCAGGCTAGACTGGAAGATAGAATTCAGAACAAAGTCTTATCCTTCAGATGTTTATGTTCTCAGACTGGTCAATGTCCATATAGGGACATCTTTTCTGTTGCTTGCATGAATCCTTTCATGCTCCTCTCTGTAAAATGTGCTTAAGTAATAAAATCTTTTGTTCAAAAAAAAAAAAGGAGTATTTTGCTCTAAAACTGAACCCGACACGTGTATACGAGGGAGAGCTGCTATAGGTTAAGTACGATGGTGTTACGACAGTCAATGTCAATGGTTAAGTGATGTATTTGATCACGTGGCATGTTGTGGACCCCTATGTTAGGCTATCTTTTTTTTCGAGATTGACGGGACGGGGGGGGGGGGGGGGGGGGATGAATCCCCACCGCTTGTTCCATTCATCGAAAAGTGGCCTGGCCGACCATGTTCTTACAAATTGATGGAGAAATTACAGGGGATACAAGGGAAGAGAAGACAAAAGGAAATACATAAAAAGACGACTAGAAGAGGGAACGGCAGGATCCACCATCAGAGGCACAAGAGATAAGGGGTGCAGTCGAGGGATCACAATATCAAGATCCAACAAACAGCCTAGCGCACCACACCGGCGTGCGTATCGAACCCCACGGCACAACTCAGGAGCCACCACCATCATCATCGGCGAGTGACAAGCCTAGCACCTAGCACGAACCTAGACAGGGAGCTCCGCCACGGGAGGTCAAGACGATTAGCAGGTATGGGGAGGCATCATTTGTGTCGTCATTGAGCAAAGATGATCCGAGCCCAAAGCTCTCCACACCACAACGGCAACCAAGGGAGGGTCCTGGGCAAGCACATCCAAGTGACCGAGACCACGGGAAGGCCAGCCGAGGAGGGAAACACACCACCGCCGGCCCCAAGCTGGCCGCGCCACCACCATCAAAACACTGCACCGCCAGCACGCGCAGCAACAAAAGCCAAACCTTTAGGTCTCCAAGATGATGCCTCCAGGGAGGTTGCGTTGTCGGGGGCACAACACCGTCATCCGATCCGGCAAGCCGGATCCAAGGTTTTCACCCGGAGACCACCAAGGAACTGTAGGTGCTGGAGCTCCACAACGGCACCTCCTGCAAGGAAACGGCGTCAAAAAGACACCGCTGCTGCCAGCAACGACAAAGTCAATGCAGAGTTTTCACCCAGAGTTTGAGCACATCCCTACAGAAGAGGCAGTCGAACACCACCAGCAACCGCCGCAGCCAGCCACACCTCGCGGCGACCACACACGGCCAAACAACAGCACAAGCGTCAGATCCTCCAGGGCAGCCGGACGCAGCGCCAGCCACCGCACCCCGCCGAGCACCATGCCGACAGAGGCAGGGGAGCGCTGCCCGAGGCCTAGAACAACCATGGTTCCGGGCATCAGCCCTGCAGCACACGCCGACGTGCCCCACACACGCCACCACGTGGGTGCCAGGGGGCGGATTCGAGCGCCCCGGCCCTTCGAGGCCCAGATCGGGCCCAGAAAGGGCCGTAGCCAACGGAGCACCACCACACCGACCCGCCGCCACTCACAGAGCCCCGCCGCCGCAGGACGCGCCAGGCCACCGGCAAAGCTCATAGCAGCCCGCCGAGAGAGGACGCGTGCACGCCGCGAACCGCTGAGCCCTGCCGCCCGGGGACCCAGGGAGCCACGAGGAGTCGCCCCGCCGCCGCCGTCAGCCGCGTGAGCTTCGCGCCGGCGGCTTCCTCCGGCGGCGGCGCGGGCACGGAGGTGGGGGGAGGCGGCTGAGGCTAGGGTTTCGGACTCGCGCCCGAGTCGCCCTGGGCGAGAGCAACGCGGAGCTGTCCACTATCCGGGTTCAGTTCCTTTTTTTTAAGTAACCACATATTTCATTAGGCAATCCGACATGGAACAAATAGGGTGGGTAGGCCCAACCACCACACTACACGTATAGACGCGAACCCCCCTCCTTACCGTACGTGCGACTCTCACCGCATACAGCTCGCACAAAGACTCCAAAATTTACAGAGATTACACATATGGTCGCCACATGAGATAAACATACTTATCAAGCAACTTTGCACAAATAAACCCGCAAGAAGTAAAATTAAAATTCCACCCTTCGATAATCTTGTGTCTCGCCGAATCATCGTCCACCATCGTCCTCCGTTGTCACCATGACACAGGAAAAGGCGAAGAACGGCCTCCATACCTGGATCTAGGAAGCACCTTCGAATACTAGGATGGTTTTTGAGCTGCTGAACCGGATTGTCGCTAGCAATGAAATCAAGAGTTTGTGGCACGTCGGCCGGTCCACCTGCCCCCCGACACCACCGATTTGAGTGACATCAAGATGGAGGAAGAGCAAAGGAAAATTATTTCGACGCGGCGTCATCTCCTCCCTAGAAGCAGCACCCTAAGAAACTAAGAAAGCAGTAGGCCAACCCTAAACTACAGGCCGAAGCCCATGGTGACCACCCCCTCCCATCGCCGGAGTGGCCGACGGAGGAGCCAGGGACCGGCGGCTTGGCAGGTGTAGCTGGGGGCAGATGGATCGCCGCCCAGTACACTCTTTTTCTCGCAAGCGGTTCCTAGGGAAAAATCAGGCTATCTATGCAAACGTCGTCGCACGGTGTGTTTTTTGTGAAATCCACCAGGAAACAAACACTAGTAGGAAATACTAGGTTAGAAGTGGCATGTCGATTTGCTACTGGTGACGTGTGTTTCTCATTAGAAACGCAAATGCTATCATGCCACTAGTAGCAGCATGCTCAGATACGCCACTTACTAGTGGTGTGCCCATATGGAATGATGAGACTGCTAGTGGAGATGCTCGGTTTATAATTACACCGTCAATGGACATGACTATATATTATGGGGGTACTATGCGCGTAGTCGAGAGCACATCCTTTGTGGTCAATATATGTGAAGACCAACCAACATCATCAAGATAGAAAAGCAATATGCTTTTTTCAAACTCAAATGGCATGTCAAAAGGATATTGAGAGAGCTCCTGCTGTGTTGCAATCTCGGTTTGCTATTGTTTGAAGTCCTGCTAATTTATAAATAAGAAATCCCTCTCAAATATCTAAAGGACATGTGTGATTCTACAAAACATGATCGTCAAAAAATGAAAGCGATTTGGACTTGAAGTTTTTCTTTGAAAATGTTGGTAGCTTTATCAAATCTAGCAGGAACCGGGACATTATCAAAACATTTCTCGAGACGTAGCATATTGGGGTATGCATACCGAACTTTGTGATAATCTCATTTAGCATCAACGCCAATTTTCTGTGAGACAGTCCCCCAATTTGTCTACTTTTAGTGTGATTCAACCATTCTTTACATCCCGGACCATTGTTTTTTGTATTGGAACTGTCAAAATATTATTAAGTGATATTTATATTGTTGTTAATTATATTATGATTTCTTGTCCAAAATAAAAAGTATGAAGAAAAATCATAAAACTGTTTTGCGGTACCGCACCGGATCGGTGAAACAGATCCCGCAAATGTTTATCGTATATTTCAGTTTTATTGTAATGGTCCAGGACATGTTCCACCGCTTACCACGTGGTACTGTGTAAAACATTTTTCCATTACCCTCTAAAACAACTTTACGCTGATTTCCTCCACTACAGGAAACTGCGGATATGCCGACGGCCAAAAGCCGTCGGCGTAGGTCAAATTGCCGTCGGCATAGATCTACGCCGACGGCTGCCGTTGGCGTATGGCTGTCGGCGTAGCAGCCCGTCGGCATAGTTTTTCCCTCATTTTTTTCATCATTTTTATTTTTTTTAAAAACTTTTATTTATATTTTTTAATTCTATTTTTATTTCTATTCTGAAATTTCCTACTTAGCCACACACTTAAACACTAATTCCACTCATAATCCCAAATCAAACTACTTACCCTGGTCAAACTTCCCATTCGATCACCCATCCTCCAGCCCAAGCATGCTTAACTTCTGAGTTCCATCCAAATTAGCTTCCAAATGAGAAATTAGAACTTATTGATATAACTATCATATCAATCATATTAACCCCTGGGTCACGATGTTACACTTTTTATAACTTAAATTTTGAAAATTTATTTTAATAAATAGCAATTATTAAGTAATAATATTTTTGAATAAATAACAATAAAATAAATTTTAATTTATTTTTTCCCTTTCTACATTTAATATAGAATATCTCATATCTTTAAATCCGTAAATCGAAATTTGACAAATAAAATGTCTAAATCGATTAGAAAAATGAGAGGAATTCAAAAATGACATCCATATCATCTTGTGCATCACATAAACATCAATAAACTTGGTATTTCAATGAATAGGCACGGGGCCATTTTGACCATTTTTTCAAAAAGTAAAAGAAAGTGAAAAAATACTCAAAAAATGGAATCCTTTGGCATGGATCCCTTTTATGTTTACTAGTTGCTATAAAAAATGATAAACTTGATTTTTTGGATTTTTTATAAAGTTTTCAAAAAAATCCTTCACAAAAAGGTCTATCATCTACAAACATGTATAAGTTTCGAACCAAATGACCAAGATATGACCATCCCCGTGGCATAGTTTGTGATAAAGTTCCCATATTAGGCACATAGGTGTGTCTTGGCATGGGAAATATTGGTGCCGAACCGAATTTCCAAATTATTTTTCCAAATATCATTTTTCATTTTTTAAGTGTCAAAAATAACATTTTTTGTGAAGCAAGTACCAAAAATATGTTGCAAAATGACACCCATTTAATTTTCACAAATAGTAGTACATATATGATGGATAATTCCCAAGTATTAGGAATTTTCTCGCTTTATACCTAATTTCTCCTACTTAAATGACTTTATGTTGCTTTTCGGAAAGTAATAGAAATTTGAACTACAAGTGTGTGATAGTTTGCTCTGAATTTTTTTTAAATCATTTTAAGGTACAAAACTAGTGATTATATCACATAACCGTCGATAGTTTTGAAAGATTCCACCCCTTTCGATGAATAGGCACGAGGGTCATTTTGACCATTTTTTCAAAAAAGTAAAAGAAAGTGAAAAAATACTCAAAAAATGGAATCCTTTGGCATGGAGTCCTTTTATGTTTACTAGTTGCTATGAAAAATGGTAAACTTGATTTTTGACAAAGTTTGTAAAAAAATATTTCACAAAAAGTTCTATCATATACAAACATATATAAGTTTCGAACCAAATGACCAAGATATGACCATCCCCGTGGCATATTTTGTGATAAAGTGCCCATATTCGGCACATAGGTGTTTCTTGGCATCAGAAATATTGGCGCCGAACCGAGTTTCCAAATTATTTTTCTAAATATCATTTTTCATTTTTTAAGTGTCAAAAATAACATTGTTTGTGAAGTAAGTACCAAAAATATGTTGCAAAATGACACCCATTTAATTTATTTAATTTTCACAAATAGTAGTACATATATGATGGATAATCCCCAAGTATTAGGAATTTTCTCGCTTTCTAACTAATTTCGCCTACTTAAATGACTTTATGTTGCTTTTCGGAAAGTAATATAAATTTGAACTACAAGTGTGTAATAGTTTGCTCTGAAGTTTTTAAAAAATCATTTTAAGGTACAAAACTAGTGATTATATCACAAAACCGTCGATAGTTTTGAAAGATTCCACCCCTTTCGATGAATAGGCATGGGGGCCATTTTGACCATTTTTTCCAAAAAAGTAAAAGAAAGTGAAAAAATACTCAAAAAATGGAATCCTTTGGCATGGAGTCCTTTACTACTTGCTATGAAAAATGATAAACTTGATTTTTGACAAAGTTTTTAAAAAATTATTCACAAAAAGTTCTATCATCTACAAACATCTATAAGTTTCGAACCAAATGACCAAGATATGACCATCCCCTTGGCATAGTTTGTGATAAAGTGCCCATATTCGGCACATCAGCGTGTCTTGGCATGGGAAATATTGGTGCCGAACTGAGTTTCCAAATTATTTTTCCAAATATCATTTTTCATTTTTTTAAGTGTCAAAAATAACATTTTTTGTGAAGTAAGTACCAAAAATATGTTGCAAAATGACACCCATTTAATTTTCACAAATAGTAGTACATATATGATGGATAATCCCCAAGTATTAGGAATTTCTCGCTTTCTAACTAATTTTACCTACTTAAATGACTTTATGTTGCTTTTCGGAAAGTAATAGAAATTTAAACTACAAGTATGTGATAGTTTCTCTGATGATATGGATTCCTCTCATTTTTCTAATCAATTTAGACATTTTATTTGTTAAATTTCGCTTTACGGATTTAAAAATACGAATTATTTTATATTCAATGAAAAACAGAAGAAAAAAATATAGCTATGCCGACGGCATTGCCGACGGCGTAGCCCTGTGAAGCTATGCCGACGGCTTTACCGTCGGCGTAGCCATATGCGCCGATGGTTAATCTACGCCGACGGCCATTTTTCTGCGCAGTCCAACTCGCCCCTTACGCCGACGGCCACGACAAAAGGCCGTCGGCCTACATGTTGGCCGTCGGCGTAGCTCCGCGTTCCTGTAGTGCTCGTACTGTAAGATAGCATATTTATCAAGAAAAATTTACATATAGTGCAACAACTTTACCAAAAAAAATCACTGTCCTTAAAGTATTCAATTTCATTAAAAAAGTATACATGTATTTGAAGTGTGGCTGCAAGATAAAGCAAGATCGATCGAGGTGGCTTGGCTTGCGACGGTAACTGAAGCATCCCTTCTTTGTTTCTTTCACCTCCACTCCACACGAAACTCCAGTACTTACTTTCCCTCCCGCGCAAAGATCCCAAAACCTTTCCTCACCAGCCGCTTACATGCATCCATGCCTACAAACCTTTCGACACAAGTTCCGAATCAACCATCAAAATGCTGCCAACACCTATATATTCTACGGACACACACGGCTAACCATCGCATCTCTCAATCACTTGATCAGTCACAGACATTGCATTTTACCATCCATCAGAACACCATAGCTGCATCCACCATTCCTTGTTTACGCTTCCTCATGGCCACCAAAAAGAACCAGCAAACACCACCGTCGCCGGCGACTACCGTCGACCCCAAGTTCGAGTGGGCGGAGAAGGAGGGCAGCTACGTGCTCCGCCTCCCCCTCCCGGGCCTCAGGAAGGATGACTTTAGGGTGCAGGTCGACAGCGCCGGCAGGCTCACCGTCAGCGGCACCAGGCCAGGCGCAACGGGCCAGAGCTCCTTCCGCAAGGTCTTCCAGCTGCCCTCCGCCGCCAGCCACGATGACATCGCTGGTAGATTCCAGGCCGGTGTGCTCACGCTCACCGTGCCCAAGCGCGTCGCCAGTGCGGGTGCGCCACCGCCCAAGAGCATCATCGAGGAGATTAAGAGGAAGCTTCCCGGTGTGGCTACCAAGGAGGAGGAGAGCAAGGTGGTCGGCGGCGGCGTGAAGAGGACTGATCAGGCCAAGGAACAGATCGGCGATGAGGACACGTTGAAGAATGCCATGGACGAGGCAAACAAAAAGGCTCAACTACTGGAGCAGCAGCTGGAGGAAGAGGTGGCGGCCAAGTCACTCAAGCATGAGCAGCAGAAGCCAGCCCCGGCGCCCGTGAAGAAGGAAGAAGATGTGAAGCCAAAATCACCTCATCCAGCACCGGCGGCACTACCGCTGAAGCCGGAGTCTGCCACCGGCAGCGACAAGGACAAGGCGGTGGCTGACCGAGAGAGCCTGACAGAGAGGATGAGACGGTGCGGCGAGGAGGAACGCGCCAAGGTTGCTGCGGCGGCAACCGCGGCCATGGAAGCAATAGCCGAGCCAGAGAAGAATGCAAGTGTGTGCGGCGGCTGGAAGGAGCGCATGCAGGGGGAGCTGAAGGTGCTGACGGACATGAAGTGGGCGGATGGCCTGGTGGAGGCGGCAAGGAAAAACAAGGAGGTGGTTGCTGTCGGCATCGCCGCCTTCTCGTTCGGCTTCCTCGTCTCCCAAAAACTGTTGAGAAAGTGAGCAGTTCACACAAATATTCAGATAAACGTACGCGTGTAAATCTGGATGTACGTGTAACTAAATTACTGTGTATATTGAGACAGCAAGCATGTAAGCTATCTGTGTAATTAAAGGGTGTATATATTGCCACAAGAAACATGAAGTCAAAATGATCATATCCGCTACAAACTAAAGTTGGCAAAAAAAAATCTCATTCCCACTCGTGAAATCTATCATAGATCGATTATAATATCTGTGGTAAGTGTTGCAACTACGAGAGCTGTATAGTGGGCAACAGTTTCATCAACAAGGATGCATGAATCATCGTAGACTCTACTGGTATTTTAGATGTAAGTCATAAGTCAATGTAACAAAGGAAAACTATACCCACCAAAATCGGAATTGAAGTTTTAGATAAGGAATCCTAAACTGTCATCAAACAAGATACAGGCTGGACATTAACTAATTATGCATTTGTAGCAAACACTTACGCAGAGAATAGAGTAGCCTGATATCGAGCAGGTTTATATACTTGGGCGTTTGTGACTGCATCCCGTGGGGCAATCCGGAGGAGGTGACCGTATGGCGGGACGTGGTGGACGGGATTGGTGCCGCCCTATGCTGCGCGTGGTGTGCAGTGGAACGAAGAGGGGAGCATGGCAGTTCGTTTATGCCACACGGTATCTGGGTTCTTCATGGGTGACGACTGTTTGAGGGGAACGATGTCCTTGCATTTTAGCGGGTCAGTGTCTGGGTTTTGGTTACCGAATTGGTAGATTTTACTGAGGGGGCTCGGGATTTCCGGTAACCGAGAAATCTCGGGAGGTTACCGGACAAATTCGAATTACAAATCTTGAATTCAAATCCTGGATTTTTTACAGAAAGTACTAATAACGCATTACAATGTATCCAAACACTTACTACTGGTCTGCGTAGTGCTATGGACACAGCATCGTTGTCTCCTGACCATGAAGTCGCGAGTTCGAGTCTAACCTCCAGCACAGTCCCGCACAGCACTACCACCAGACCACGCCTACGTATCTTCTCATAGAAGAGTTGCGCCACCTATGACAAGATTTATTCATTTAAATTCAAAATTTTCAAAATAATTCAGAATTTTTTACCCGGTAAGACATTTTACCGATGGTGCTCGGGATTTCCGGTTACCGGGCGGTAACCGGATTTCTCGGCCGGTTACCCAATCCAACAGTTGCCTAGATCCTAATTGTGGGCTTCGGCTGCGCGGAGGTGAGGAATAGCGATGCTGTGTACAAGGCCAGCGTCGGCGTGGAGGTCTTAGGCCAAGATCAAGATTGCGCCCAGAGATGGCGTGAAGTTGCTCGGCGAGGATCAAGTGCGAGAAGGTGCCAGTTCGTAAGGTACATTTCGACATTCTTCTCGCTATTATTAGACCGATTTGAACGTAGAGCTGCAGGGTTCGGTATTGTGGTAGCAGAGTTGGGTTCGTGTGAGGTGGAGAGACGTGTGACGACTACAAGGAATTTGGAGTTGCACAGGGAAGAAGGGGATTGGGGTGAGACTAGCACAGGGGTGGAGGAGACGAAGGAGAAGGGTGTAGAACTTGAATGCTAGCTTTGGATTTGGTCGATTGACCACGCACGTTGGAGCATATGGTTGGAGTTAGTGTAGTACTTCATCTCCTACCAAAAACTCTTAATTAGTACGGTGTTTTCTGCCTGCAAATTCATTCGGTTTCTGTGCTGCTTCTAGGTTCTTCAGACTTCTCTGTCTGTATAGCGCAGCTGGTTACAGATGCTTATAAGTTCATACACAAGTTGCATCATTCTGAATTTTAGGTTGATTAGATATGGTTTCAAATCTATATTCTGGGATATTTGGTATGAAGTAAAAAGCATTTGTATTTTTCCTTTCTATAAATGTGTGGCGTTTCTGTTTGTCTACTTTCTTGATAAGGTCTTCCTGTTTATTTCACTCTGTTTCACTGTCTTTATATATATCCAAACTGATTGACAGTTGTGTTTGGAATGGGTGTTTGGAATGAGTAGCACTAATTATTTGATCGAACTAAAGCATTCTTGGAAATTGAGAACATCATTCCTTATGCATTTTAGATGAGTCTTACCTTTTATTATGTCACGCAAGATTGATTAAGTAGCAAGCCTTATGGACGAGACACAATTTCCTTTATAAATACGGTTCTGAAGATGATCTATGAAGGTAACATCATGGAAGTTCCAGCAATATGACCTCTAAAACTAGGTCCCCGGACCAATATCAGTAGTAGATTAAATCTATGCAGCTCTGCATTACTAGCGAGCACGGACACTTCGCAGTTCATAAGAACAGTTGTGGAGATATATAAAAACCATTCCTTCTTTTTTGAGATACACAAAATACATTGCTAGTATAATAGTTTTTCTTTGCTCACATTGTTTGCTCAATTAATTATCTACCTTACATGTCTTACTGCGGATCTAATAATTTTAGCAGAACTGTTGGGTATAAGCTGTGTGTTGCTTTTGTGGCCATATGTCATAGTGGACATTTGGGTTTATGTTCTTTCATCTCAGGACTATTAACTTTTATGCGTCTTTGTTGAGATTGTTATATTTTACCCCCTTTAATTTACTATGTAGTAATATATTTCCTGTTGGGTGATAGCTACTACTCCCTCCGTCCCATAATATAATATGGGTTGTAATAACATCTTATATTATGGGACGGAGAAAGTAGTTGTTAACAGTAAGTATGCTTCCGCATAAGTTCTGTCAGTGGTCCAGAGTCCAGACACTGATTGTAGTGGTGAATAAGAGATACATAGAGAGATGGGTGCAGCTAGATTTGAGATGCTGCTTGCTTGATTTGTTGTGTTTCAGGGGGAATATGGTATCGGGGTATTGAAAACGCCAATGCTTGTACAATACAAGCCAGGCAATGCTATCTGACATTATTTGGGTGAAGCTAGAGTTTAGATCTTTCCCAACTTGTTTTTTGTGTAACATGGCCATATGAAAATTAAAGGCAGTTCTTGAATGTTACAAGCCACACAGTATTATTCTGCATTATTAGGGAACCTAGGATGTTTAAACTGTTTACTTATCACTAAACATTGAACAGGGGTTCTTATAATATTGTGTTTCTCTAGTTTGAAGAACAGGTCACATTTACCGTTCCTATCTTGACCGGAGACTCTTATTGGGATGAATGCAATTCTCAAACTGTCAACATCTTTGGTGCTGCTGCGAATGTGAGGAAGAAGATCCATGACTTGGAGCAGGGAAAACCTAAGAACTCAGATGCCGCCCTTTTCTTGTGGGGCTATCTTGAAGAGTTACTATCCACTGCAAAGGGTATTGCAAAAACATTGGAAATGAAGGACTTGGTACCTTACCCTGAGCCACACTGGTTCAGAAACAGGTTCGATATTTACTTCAATTGCATATGGTTAAATTGTGTTCTATCTATACCTACATATTAATGTGTTTTTTGTTTTGTTTGAAAGGGATACTGGCATGGCAATTTCAGTGGACCTAACTGATTGCCTGTCGCAAGTCACTCAATTTCTTCCTCCAGAGGTGGGTAGGATTCAGACTTCTCTTTCTGTATAGCGAACACAGCTGGTTACCGATGTTTATAATTTCGTACGAAAGTTGCGTCATTCTTGATTTTAGGTATATTAGATGGTTTCAAATCTATATTCTGGGATAATTGGTATGAAGTAAAAAAAGTATTTGTATTTTTCCTTCATATAAATGTGTGGCGTTTCTGTTTGTCCACTTTCTTGATAAGGTATATGTATGTGGTATAATCCAAACTGATTGACAGTGGTGTTTGGAATGAGTGAAACTAATTATTTGATCGAACTAAAGCATTCTTGGAAATTCAGAAGATCATTCCTTATGCGTTTTAGATGAGTCTTACCTTTTGTTATGTCACGCAAGATTGGTTAAGTAGCAAGCCTTATGGATGAGACATGATTTCCTTTATAAATACGCTTCTGGAGATAATCTATGAAGGTAACATCATGGAAGTTCCAGCAATATGAACATCTAAAACTAGGTCCACGGACCAGTAAGTAGTTGATTTATGCAACTCTGCATTGATAGCGAGCATGGAGAAATCGCAGTTCACAGGAACAGTTGTGGTGATATATAAAAACATTTCTTCTTTTTTGAGATACACAAAAACCATTGCTAGTATAATTTTTTTTTCTTTTGCTCACATGGTTTGCTCAATTGAATTATCTACCTTACATGTCTTGCTTACTGCGGATCTAATAATTTTAGCATAAGTGTTGGGTACAGGCTGTTTGTTGCCCTATTGTGGCCATATGGCATAGTGGACACTTGGGTTTCTGTTTTTCCATCTTAGGTTGATTAACTTTCATGTGCCTTTGTTGAGATTGTTATATTTTACCCCCTTTAATTGACTATGTATAATATAATTCATGTTGGGTGATAGCTACTACTCCCTCAGTCCCATAATATAACATGGGTTGTAATAAAATCTTACATTATGGGACGGAGGGATTAGTTGTTCTGTCGGTGGTCGAAACACTGATGTAGCTAGATTTGAGATTCTGCTTGCTTGATTTTTTGTGTTTCAGGAGGAATATGGTATCAGGATATCGAAAAAACGGCAATGCTTGAATAATACAAGCCAGGCAATGTTATCTGACATTATTAGGGTGAAGCCAGAGTTTAGATCTTTCCCCACTTGTTTTATTGTGTATCAGCAGGAACATGGTCATATAAAAATTAAAGGCAATGCATGAATGTTACAGGCCACACAGTATTATTCTGCATTATTAGGGAGCCTACGATGGTTAAACTGTTTATTTATCACTAAACATTGAACAGTACAAAGGGTTCTTATAATATTGTGTTTCTCTAGTTTGAAGAGCAGGTCATATTTACTGTTCCTATCTTGACTGGAGACTCCTATTGGGATGAGTGCAATTCTCAAACTGTCAAGATCTTTGGTGCTGCTGCGAATGTGAGGAAGAAGATCCATGACTTGGAGCACAGAAAACCTAAGAACTCAGATGCCGCCCTTGTCTTGTGGGGCTATCTTGAAGAATTACTATCCACTGCTAAGGCTATTGCAAAAACATTGGAAAAGAAGGACTTGGTACCTTACCCTGGGGCTGTTTTACGGTGCAATTTACTAGTCCTATGAGTCAGTAGTATTGAGTCATATCAGCCGTTGATTACATGGGTATTTTAGGTAACTATATTTTGGTATTTCTCTTTTACTTTATTTTCGAAATCAGGATAAAGATTCGATTTGATCTGTTACTTCGGAAATGCAACTGTGGTCAATCACGATCCATGAAACTATGGAAGTGCCTCCATCGAGGGTTATTTTTTCTTCTTTTTTTTGAACATCGACATCAAGGTTTAGATCTTTTCTTAGTCAGCATAATTGAACGTTGATTAAAATCGTGAAAGAAAAACTGTACTTACTGAATTACAGCGTGCATGTTAACTTGGGAAGTAGTGCCCCGCAAAAACAACTTGTGATCGAACTAGTGACATATGTACGTATTCGTCGTTCTACAAGGGCAATTCCAACGGACGATCCATTTTATCCATGTACGTTCGTGTCCGCGTTGGACAAAAACCAACATCCAACGTAGGGGCGTAAACGGATATCGGTCCATTTTTCTGACAGTTTTGTGCAGGGTCGGACTATGGCGTCGATCCATGTTGCTCCCCCTCTGAGGGGGTCTGTCTTGAAGCTGGTGATTCCCTGTGTGTGCTTTCTCGGGGCTGGTCTTGCACGACGTCTTGGTTAGCAGTGGTCAATTGACGATGTGGACGTTTTGTGTGGCGGCTAGCTTGGCAACAATGGAGTTAAGCGATGGTGTGGTCGTAAGACCTTGCTAGTCGGCTTGATCCGGCATGTCCGAGTGTCTTCGTGATGGTCTCCTCGGGTTGTGAAGTCGGAGCAATTATATTCTCAAGCACTACCTTTGAGCAGCGACGATGACCTGCAAGGGCGGTACGGTGGTGAAGATTTTCTTCAGTGCAGATCTTGCGCATCTCCTCTTGTGAGCTCTTCATCATAATCTAAATTGTCTATCCCTATGAGAAGAGTCGTCTGTTTGGCATAGTCTGGTGTGGGTGTTAAGACGTCGCATCGGCGAGGTTTTTCTCGGTGTTCTCTTGGTGAAGCCGGAGTTGCTGCAGGTGATGACGATGACAGACGTGGGCATCCTCGACGACGACTTTCGCTTCAGTGGTGTGTGTGTGCAGCTTGTGTGGGTAGCTAGGGTTGTTGTGTGTGCCCTCGCCATGAATGTGTTACATGAGGGTCGGCAAGGGTGTTCTTTCCGGGTTTCGGTCGGTTTCCCGCTAATAAACCGACCAACTCTTTTCTGCTTAATTAATGAAAATGAAAAGTATTTTGGCTCTTAAAAAACAATTATTTATTGTAAATGCCAAATTAAGTGCTTGCCAATGAAGTAGTAATACGTTGGGTAATATGTTTTTTTTTCTAGTGACAAAATATTTTTGAGCTGTACAACAAAGAAACTTCACGTGAGCTTTGTCTTCATGTAACATATAAATAAAAGTTTTACACGGAAAGTTAAACAATAAGAACCAAGTAAACTATGAGAGATTAGGCTAAGAAAGCTAGTATAAGGAAGGTTAAGATATGCAAGGTATACAATTTGCCCACGTTGCCGCCTGTCTGGTCCGTCCTTTGCGCTGCATGTTTTATTATCCTTTTTTGCATACCGAATTTGCTCATTGTTGAAAACATACTACTCCATTAGTAAACAAGTATTGATAAATCTTGACTGTCAAATTCTGTTGGTTGGACGGCTGGTATTTTTCTGACCCTACCGTAAAAAGCCTCTTACCCTGAGCCACACTGGTTCAGAAACAGGTTCAATATTTACTTCAATTGCATATGGTTAAATTGTGTTCTATCTATACCTCCATATTAATATGATTTTCACTTTGTTTGAAAGGGATACTGGCATGGCAATTTCAGTGGACCCAACTGATTGGCTGTCGCAAGTCACTCAATTTCTTTGTCCCGAGGTTGGACCTGGTCTAAATGCTCCTAGGGAAGAAGGGCCCGGTGAGAAGAGTGAGTCTCCAGTTCTTGAAGAGGTTGGACCTGTTGAAAGGGATCTTTCTGGAGAGGATGTGTTGGGTGAAGAGTGTGCTCTGGCGCTGTCGCCTAAAGAGATTGCTGTCATCAAGATAGGATCTGAATGTAGAGACAACAGGTATGACATTAACTGAAAGGTGAAATTACTCTTCTGATTGTTACCAAGTGCCTTTCATGCCCTATAGCAGTTAGTATAAGGCATCCCCGTATCTCAGAATTTATGGTCAACTTTCATGTTATTTTTTACATGACTTGACTTCTTAAAGACAAATTTGCTGGCTTGATTGCTGTCAACCAACCTTTCTTAGTTAATAATGCAGAGCTCATAATGTACAGGGGTGAGGGCAATATTTTAGTTAATTCACGTTACTGGACACTATGCATTTTGTGCATGTACTTGTTTCGTGCCTCAAATAGACATCACTTGGTAAGAAGTGAAAATTATTTGGTCCTTACATCTATTCTTTTACTCTTATAAATATCAATTCTTCATTAACATAAAGAGCTTACTTGCCCGAACCCAATAGCTTTTGGTGAGTTCTGCTACTGATAATGACAAGCTTATTATTGCTCCTGATTTACTTAATTACTTACATTGAGGCGTTTTTCTAACAAAAGACTGCAAGAAGAATATCAAATTGAGATGTGAAAAGATTAGATGAGAAGTATCAAAGCTTGCAAATAAGCATATATTTATGGAGTATGTAACACTTGTGTGCAGGATATTCTATTGGTGCTCCAAGTTCGGAAATATTTTTATTTTTATTTTGTTCTTTTTTGTTGCATCTTACCTAATGTAAAGTACTCCGTATATGATTTTAGAAAATATAGACATGAATGCTAGGCTGAATACAACATCTTGCAAAAGCATGTAAGCTGATACAATTCATGTCAATTAATTTTACAGGAAGGGGTAACTTCCTAAGGACCCTGAAGATTACCTTCCCAAGCTGCCATCCTCGATTCGTTTATGTGGTGATTTTTGGGCTTCATTGGGTCTCAGCGATCGTCTTTGCTGAGCCTTGCTCGTGCTGTGCACTTGACTGGAAATAGACATTTTCGTTTTGGGCATGATTTGTGTTTTGTTTTGTTTTGTTGTGTTCTTGTCCTTCTTGTTATGCTCCTCATGTTAAACCTCTAGCTGTCTCTGTTGGCGTGAGATTTCCATGGCATTATACTCTTAACTGGTTTTGTTCAGCTTGTAAGTTGTACATGAGCACCGTTATACTACCTACGCGATTGAGGCTTAACTAATTCTAAAATGGCTGAAATATGCTCGTATTCTATATATGAAGAAATAGGTACGCCATCTCCCTTGTAAATGGCTGGTATAAGTTTAAATTTGGCAGCAAACATCATTCAGTTTTTTTGTGTGGAAAATTCACTCTCAGATTAGACACGTTAAATTTTGCAAAACAAAGCTGTACTAATGCATATCTATCCACAGGGATTTCATTTCAGGTAATCGGGCTGATATGCAGTGGTCAAAATATAGTATATTGCATAATCTTATTAACATTTGATTAATATCCTCTTGGAACCAATATTCAGCTTTGAGCTGTTTAAATTCTACTCGTGATGCGGTGATCTATTCAAAACTTTCGGCATCCCAACTTTTTATTTTTCGACATCAGCATGGTTCAATTTGTCTTAAATTAATTATGTCCTTTCGACAGTCATTTGCACTAGCTACTTGCCCTTACATAACTGCTTATTTGATTATACAATTGGCTCTGGTTTCTATTACCATGATACCGAACCCCCATTTTTTCTTGTTTCATGAAACAATTTTGTTTCACAGGAGCCATTCAGTCTACGTGAACCTTTATACTCCCTCCGATCCATAAAAAGTGTCGTCCACCTAATACAAAGTTTATACTAACTTAGTATAAAATGAACGATACTTTTTATGAATCGGAGGGAGTATTTTAGATGGAACACCCCTATTCCAATATGAGAAGGGATCGGGTAAATCACCGGCCACAAGCAATTTACTGAGTTCAGAGCCGATTCTAGCCAGTGACTACACCTTCGAAAGATCTGTCAATTGCTCCATCTTGTATAGCACGGTCAAGATTCACCAAATCAGCCTCAACTTGTACCTGAACAATGCCCCAATCTAGCAGCATGAAGCACTTGCCATTGCCAACATGCTTCAGCTTTCGCCTGTGCAGCGCTTGCCATGACTGGGATGCGCGCTGCTCCAGAGCTTCAGATCTCTCCATTGATATCGCGGATCACGGAGAGCCTCCTTGCTTTGTTTGAGGGTGAAAGGATCCATCCACATCTATCTTGATTATGTCTCCTTCCGCCTTCTTCCATCCCAGTGTTGATCAGACAGCTCTACGTTTTGGGTCTTTCTTGTGAAATTCTCAGGTTCGGTCACCTGACAGATCACCTCTTTTCTTGTGAAAAATTCTCTCCCACGTTCAATTTATTTCGCTTAGTCCACCAGCGCCAAAGCAGGCAGCAGCACTAAACCAAGTTCCAGAATCCTTTGCGTCAGTGGATGAACAGAGCTGAGCTGCAAGCGAATCTCAGCAAAGACCCAGCTTCTCCCTGATCATCCTCGCCTCCTTGCACTTTAAGAACAAGAGTCGATTGCAGAATACGCAACGAGTGTCACATTTCATTCCCGTGCTTAATGTTCATCTTTATCGGAAGACTGTTGTGGGGTAACAAACTGTCTAATCTTAGGGGGGGCAAGGGAGCTGCCAGATATGGTTCCATTGTATCATTTTCGAAGAAAAAACCGTGTCTCCTCGTTAGTAAGGCCAGAGCTGGAGGCTCCAGCTCTGCTCTGCACATAAAATCTGTAGGCAATCTGGACTGAAAACTGCCCTTCAGCGTCAGGTTGCCATGCCATATAATCTTCAAAGCCTTCTCGAATGGCTGTCACCAGAATAACCTCCGCATCCATGTTCAAGAAAGAGGGATCAAGTTCCTCTTGTCAATACGCACTGTCTCCTTGGCGTATAAAAAGGAACCATGCATGGTCGCGAGCCAGCCAAGGGTCTGACCAAATGTTCATGTTTGTTCCATTGCCGATGAGCCACACTAGTCCCTCTTTGAGCAGGAATAATACACCCCCGGAGTATGCTCCCGAAGGAATAATACACTAATACATACCAGCACTCCGTGCCTCCCCCTCCTTTCATCTGGTCAAAACCTCCCAGCTTGGCCAATGCACCTTATTTTCCTTTTCTTGTTGTGCCCACCAAAACCGGCAAATCATCATGCTCATCTGTTCGCATAGTGTTTTTGTGAGATTGAAACCGAACATGGCAAAGGTCGGGATTGCTTGGGCGCAGCTATAATTAAAATATCCATGCACGCTCTTGATAATAAATGGTCCTTCCTTCCCTGAATCTTGTTCCACATTCTTTCCTTCAGATATTGAAGGTTTTGCTCTGGGATCTACACATGTAAACAGGACGGCCTAGGTACTTCTCCGTTCTTGCCTCGGCTCTGATATGAAGTTAAGCACCTCCAATCTGCATTCTCATTTAGTGTTCCTGCAAAACATCACTGAAGATTTATCATAACTCACCGTCTACCCCCGAGCAACCTTCATAAAGTTGTACCACATGTTTCAGCGATCTAGCACTGTCTTGGCTAGCTTTCATCAGCACTAGGGAATTGTCTGCCATAAACAAATGGCTGAGACTGGGAGCACTTTTGCAAATGCGAATACCACTACGAACACCATTGACCTCGGCCTTATTCAGGAGTGCAGAAAAGCCCTCAACAAATGAGGAAGAGATAGGGGGATAACGGTCCCCGTGTCTAAGCCCATGCTGCAGCACTCTATGTATCCGTGCTCTCTCCATTGATCCGGAATCTGTATGACACACAGAGCATATTTAGGTTAATCATAATCCTCTCAAAAAACAAAAACAAAAAAGTCCACTCGGTCGTAATCATGTCCAACTTCACCGCCACGTAACCCTCAGCTCCATTCCTCTTATTCTTCATGAAATTCTATGTGAACTTTTATAGCTAGGCAAACTAATATACTGTATTATACCTACCTTCACTTAAATTTTCTAATTTATGTTAGTATATAATATAATTTTGGATAGCAAAACTGAAGCATGGTATAGATTATGCCAAGACATGTCATATCTCCTTGTATGTAATCTTAGATCCTGTGGTGAGAAAATGATGCCAACGACTCGTTTCATAGGGGGAAAAAGGAGTGAACACAATCATACTACTACTCCCTCTGTCCCGTATTATCTGTCGCATAAACACAGAAAAAGGGATGTATGTAGAACTGAAAAACGTCTAAATACATTCGTGGCAACGACACTTAATATTAGACAGAGGGAGTACTAACCAATTCAAATAAGAATAGTGAGTCAATCATTTAGAGAAGAGATGGCTGATCTCATCTGTTACACACACTCTAAGCACAGGCTGAAACTAGTACCAAGAGACACATTTAGGCTAAGCCAGCCCGAAGGAGGTTTATTCAAGATGTGATCAGAACAAACGCAATGAGCTATCAGTTGAGCTTCTGGGTTCTTCCCTTATGCTTCATGACTCCCGCACGAGCCCTCCTCCGTCCAGGAGGTGGAGCTCGGGAGCGGCCTTCTTCTTCTTCATCGTCGGTGACACAATAATGGGCATAACCTTTTCTCTGGTATTCCTCACGAATCCTCGCGCGATCCTTCAAAATAAGAGCATCAGCAGCTTTGCACGCGGCATTGAGTCCGGCGAACCAATCCTCGAGTTGGTCCCGAGGGACCGGATAACAGTCGAGGATTTTCTTGTGCACGGGATTAAAATCAAAAGGTTCAAGGGGCACACTCTTATACGAGAGGATATAGTCTATATCCTCTTTCGGCACCCTCACCTTCTTATACTTCTTCTTGCTCTTCTCCTTGTTCTCTACGGCCACCGAACCACCGGCAGAGGTTTCCCCAGCCATGGCAGCGGTTTTGGGGGCATAACCTTTTTTCTGGTACTCCTCGAGAATCCTCGCGTGATCCTTCAAAATAGGGACCATCTAGAGCTCAGTCGACTGAGAACTAACTAGTTCTCAGTCGATGCCAGCCTGGTTCCCGATCGGTACGTACGTTCCTGGATCGATCGGTTCCTTCCCATGGCCCATGGGCCTTTTGCTTTCTGCCTTTTTAATTTGTGCCAACTCAGGAACAATCGATGGGCTAGCATTCTATCAGTTTTACGTATCTTTCTCAAAAAAAAAAGTTTTACGTATATCAGTCACAATCGATTTGTACCGAAAAAATAAACTTTTAAATCATGTGCATCCGAAAAATCTCTCAGTTACAACTGGTGTGCAACCGACGAATTCTAAATTACAATTCATATGCAACTGGTCCACAGTTGCACACAAATTACACATCGGGTGCAACTGGCATTACACACAGTTGCGCATAGGGTGTAGCTGGTCCACAGTTGCACACAAATTATGCATCGGGTGCAACTGACCCTACAATTACACCCAGTTGCGCATAGGATGCAACTGGTCCACAGTTGCACACAAATTACACATCGGGTGCAACTGACATTGCACCCAGTTGCGCATAGGGTGTAACTGGTCTACAGTTGCACACAAATTACGCATCAGGTGCAACTGACCCTACAATTATTGCACCCAGTTGCGCATAGGATGCAACTGGTCCACAGTTGCACACAAATTACACATCGGGTGCAGCTGGCATTGCACACAGTTGCGCATAGGGTGTAACTGGTCCACAGTTGCACACAAATTACGCAATGGGTGCAACTGGCCCTACAATTGCACATAGTTGCGCATAGGGTGCAACTGGTCCACAGTTGCACACAAAATACACAACTGGTGCACGGTTGCACACAATTACTTGTTTGGAGTGCAACTAACTCTACAATTGTACACAGTTACACATCGAGTGCAAACTAGCTCACAATTGCACACATTTGCGCATGAGGTGTAACCGGCCGTACACTAAACATGGTTGCGCAACTGGCAACCCCCGTTGCAACTAGCTCAATGTTGCACACAGTTGCATTAGGGAGCAACTGGCCCTACAATTGTGCACAGTTGCATATCGGGTGCAACTGGTACCCCCAGTTGTGAATGGGGTGTTGGCTCTATAATTGCGCATCGGGTGAAACTAGGATCCCATTGTACATCAGATACAACTGGCAGCCCAAGTTAAAATTAGTTCAGAGTTTTACAACTCATGTGCAACTCGAGAAATCTCAGTGACAACCCATGTGTAACTCAGAAAATCTCAGTTGCAATCCATATGAAACTAGCAAAATCACAGTTGCAA